>CM076575.1:1410163062-1410374339 GCA_034641835.2 Pinus albicaulis
TTTTGAATGATGTACACCATCTCATCCCATTGGTGAACTAACCAGCTTCTTGGGACACCCTTTTTCCAGTTAACTGAAGAAACCCTTGACCTGGACATAAACTGAGTCCATGATTTTTCCTTGAATTGCTTGGTTTTGAAATACTTCTCTCCTTCAGGACTGATTTCCAATGTTTGTGCTATTATATCTTCTGAAATTCTAAAAGAGACATTTCCTACTAAAGATTTCTCTCCATTGAAGGAAAATGCAAATTTCTTCGTAACCTCTTCATTATTTCCATTAAATTTCTGTAGGAAAGGCAACCAATGTTTTTCCTCTAAAATCTTGACACAGTCTTCATGATACTTTAATATATCAAATTTTTCGGGCTCCGCTCTGTTGGTCATTTTTAAAAAAAAATTCTCTGTTCTAACCCCTTTTTTTTATGCTAAAAAATTCTATCAAGGTTTTCAAGTTGTTACCTCTTTTCCTGCGTTCCACTGACCTGGTTAACGTCCTCAATTCTCTGAGCTGCCTTCTTCAATTACCTGAGCTGTTCCTCAAATTCTGGGCGGAAGTAAAGAAAAACCCCTGGATAAACTTGTCTGCTATATTTTCTTCAATGGAACCACTCCTGCTATCTCGGCCCTCCTTAAAGAACTCAGAGTCTGAAAATTAAATCTTTAACCACTCTATGAACTCAGAGAAATAAAAATTCAACAACCGACCTTCAACTTGCTTGATATCATACAATACACAGAGAACATAGTCTTAAGGTCATGAGTTTGTTTGCAGAGTCAGACAGCGCATTCAAATTATGAATACAAAGGAGCAGTACTAATTCATAAAAGCATAATCATGATACAAATCATGTGATGATAACGGATACATTCCATTCCATAAGCAAATTTGGGTCAGAGCATCGTTTTTATAACTCCATCAGTTGAAATGAAATGTAATCATGCATTTTACAAATGTCTTTCTATTGAGCGGACTCTTCATTGAGTGTCTATTCAGACCACTTCTTTGTTGGTACCTTTATTGACAGAGGTTGGATTTAAAAATGATGAGTTTTTGAAAAGTGGTTTATGAAAAGGTTTGAAGAGCGTAATAGGGATAGGAAATAGAATAATAGGCTAAAGTATGAATGGGGATAGGAAATAGAATAATAGGCTAAGGTATGAATGGAAATGATCATTTAGAAATAGGCATAAGGAATAGGAAACAAAGGTTATGGATATAAGGATTTTTTTTTTTTTTGAAATTGATAATCAAGCAATAATAATTATCATTTTTGGACACTAAGAATTTTAAATGTTAAAAATGAAAAGTTCAACAATAATTTACACTTGTTGACTGACAGAATGCTGATTTGGCTTGCACAGGTGTGACTGATCTGTTTGTACAGGTATGACTGATCTGTTTGTACAGGTATGACTGATCTTTATTTTTCAAAACAGGTCCCTTTGAAATGAATATAACAGGTCCCTTTAAAATCTGAAGAACCATGTTTGTGAAGCTTCTTTTATCCTTGGTGTTGATGTAACCTTCGAATTCTGATAATAAGAAACCTTTAAAATTTTTGTTGAAGTAGCCTTTAACAGGTCCCTCTGAAGTAGCCTTTATTGATGTATCTTTAATACAGTCCTTAACAGGTCCCTCTGATATTGGTAATGTTGACATAGTCTTCTGAACAGGTCCCACTGCATATCTTATTGCTTAAATAGGTCCCTCTAATTAGAACAAAAGCAGCTCTTTATTGAAATACTGAACAACTGAATTGAAATACTGAATAACTGAGACAAATTCCTTGAAGATTTAAAAATGAGGAGATGAAAAACCATTGATTCTTCTACCAAAGAGAAAAACCATTGATTCTTCTCCCCCACTAAGTGTTTGACTTGTCCTCAAGTCATTATTGAATTGATGAAAAACAATAAACAAGTAGAACAAAGAATTCTTACCAGCCAAATGATTGGTTTTCTAGTAAGAATTCGGGTTTAGAGTGTGCCAGAGTCTGGTTTTCACATCTAAACCATTATTTATTTATTTTATATTTTTTATATTTTTTATATTTTTATGTTTTTTTTTTATATTTTTTTTATTTTTTAAAAGAAATTGAAATGACTAAGGTAGAGATATCACAGCTGAAGGCTGTGATATCTCAACCTCCTTTTGCTGAGATACAGTTTCAATAAAATATTCCTTGCTGATGGGCTTATGATAGAGTTTTAGCCTGTGTCCATTGACAATAAAGGTGTTGCCTTCTCCATCAATTGTAGTAAGTTTGACTGATCCATTGTCATATGCTTCAACTATTTCATATGGGTCCATCCAATGTGTTGTAAATTTGGCTTTATGGTCTCTGAATTTAGAGTCAAAGAGTAAAGCCCAGACTCCTTCTTTAAACTGCTTCTTTTTAATGTGTGCATCATGCCACTGCTTCCTTTGTTTCTGCATTAGGATTGTTCTCTCTTCTGCTTGCTGTCTCATCTCATCTAACTGGTTCAATTGCATAATTCTCTCCTTTTGTGCTTCATTGAGATCAATTCCTAAATCTGCAGCCATTTTATAAGTATGTATTTGAAATTCGATAGGAAGCAGTACCTCTTTTCCATACACCAGCTGATATGGTGTAAATCCAGTAGTGTCTTTCCACGTAATTCTGTAAGCCCACAGTGCATCTTTGAGCTTTTCCTCCCAATTATTTATGTTCATTGCTACTGTTTTAGTGATAATTCCCTCCAAATTTTTATTTGTTGATTCCACTTGGCTATTGGCCTGTGGATGGTAAGGTGTGCTTTTTCTGTGCTTAATCTTATATTTTTCTATGATATCTTGAACTAACTTTGAAGTGAACTGAGTACCCTGATCTGTGACTATCTCCCTAGGTACTCCATATCTTACAAAAATTTCTTCAAAGAGGAAGTTTACCACTGTTTGCTCTGTTGCTCGGACTAATGCTTTTGCTTCAGCCCATTTTGTCACATAATCAGTACATACTAGGATGTAATTTTTTCCCTTTGATGGTGGATTAATGGGACCTACAAAATCTAGAGCCCATTTTTCAAATGGCTCTAAATGTACTTGGGGCTGAAGTGGAATTTCATCTGAAGCTGTGGGTCTACCCATTCTTTGACAACTGTCACAACTCTTCACATACCTCTTGGAATCCTTAAAAATAGATGGCCAATAGTAGCCAAGGCTTAGAATCTTGAATGCTGTCCTTTTTGCTGCAAAATGCCCACCACACGGTTCGTCATGACAAGATTTTAAAATATCAATTATTTCATCATTTCTTACACATATTCTAATAATCATATCATAACCGGTGTAAAATAAATCTCCATTGATCCATGAATATCTAGCACTTTGTTTGATGAGCCTCTTCTTCTCCTTTGTAGTAAAATGTGGAGGTGTCTTTCCTGTGGACAAATAATTGGCTAAGTCAGCATACCATGGATCTACTACTAAAATTGCAAATAGATTTTCATCTGGAAAAGAATCTTCAATCGGAACAATCTCACCTGAGTTCTGAAGTCTAGAAATAAAATCTGCCACCTGATTCTCCTTACCTGTTCTGTCTAACACTGTAATATTAAATTCCTGTAGTAATAACAGCCATCTGGTAACTCTGCCATTAGTGATTGGTTTATTCATTAGATATTTAATGGCTGAATGGTCAGTATGTACAAAAACCTCATAACCAGTTATATAGTGTCAGAATTTATTTACAGCGTGTATGATTGCAAGCATTTATTTTTCAATGACTATGTAGTTTAATTCTGCAGGTGTTAGATTTTTGCTGATAAAATAGATAGCATAATTGAAAGACTCTTCTTTTTGGCCTAAAGAAGCACCTACTGTAGTATCAGAGGCATCTGAAAAGATGTGAAATGGTAGGCTCCAGTTAGGTCCTTTTAAGACTAGTGTGGTTGATAGTTTTTCTTTGAGTGTTTCAAAAGCTTTCTGACAATCTTCATTCCAGTTGAAAGGTGTATCTTTTGCTAGAAGTTTAAACAGAGGTAGAGCTATTTTGCTAAAATATTGAATAAACCTTCTATAATAGCTTGCATACCCAAGAAAACTTCTTACCTCTTTTTGAGTCTTCGGAATTGGCAAATTGACAATGATCTGAATTTTTGCTGGATCAACTTTAATGTCTTGAGAAGAAATATAGTGACCCAATACTATCCCTTCATTTAGCATCATAAAACACTTTTCATTGCTCAAGGACAGATTAGCTTCAATACATCTCTTCAAAAATTTCTCAAGATTTTCTAATGAATGCTCAAATGAATTACCATAAACCGAAAAATCATCCATATAAACTTCAACACACTCATGAACTAAATCAGCAAAAATAGCTAAAACAGCTCTCTGAAATGTAGCTGGAGCGTTACAAAGTCCAAATGGTAAAACATTATAGGCATAAGTGCCCCAGGGACAAGTGAAAGTAGTTTTATCCTGGTCCTCTAAGGCTATCCTGATCTGGTTATAGCCACTGAAACCATCAAGAAAAGAGAATGATGATTTCCCAGCTAATGTGTCTAACACTTGGTCAATGAATGGTAGTGGAAAATAATCTTTGAGGGTTGCTTTGTTCAATTGTCTATAATCAACACAAATCCTCCACTTGCCATTTTTCTTGGGCACTACTACCAATGGTGATACCCACTAACTGTCAGAGATAGGATATATAAAATTAACTTTCAATAGTTTTTGCAATTCCTCTCTAACAATATCTTGAAGAATGGGATTCATTCTTCTCTGTGGTTGCCTCACTGGTTTTATGTTATTATCTGTGTAAATATGGTGAGTGCATGTTTCAGGGTGGATTCCGTGCATATCGGTGTAGTCCCAAGCAAATTCTTGCTGATACTTTCTCAATAATTGAATCAATTTTTCTTCCTGAGATAAGTCTAGGTGAGTGCTAATATTCAATGTTTTGCCCGGACTAATCTCTATAGTCTTACTCTGAGTGTTTGTGATAGATTGAATGGGAAAAATGTTTTCAAATGATGTTTGCAAAGAATGGAGTGTACATATTTCTTGAAAATTTTGTGCTAAAAATTCATCTGCAGCATGGTATTGTTCATTTCTTATTTGTTCAAACATTTCAGGTTCAGAAAGGAAAAATTCTATCAAATCATCATTATTATCTTCATGAAAATCATAGATCTGATTGATGCTAAAAACAGATTGAACTTCTTCCTTATCATTGTATTTATCATCAAGCCATAAGTTGTTTGCTACTGCTGGTGTTTGTGCTGATGGGTAAAGAGTGAGTTGTTTCCTTTCAGTTCCTCGTGAAATGATCATATTACCTGATCGACACCCTATGAATGCATCAGCAGTTGCTAACCATGGTCTACCAAGGATGATAGGGTGACCTCCTAAATTAGATTTTGGTTGAAGAACCAAAAAGTCCACTGGATACTCCCAAGAGTCCAGTGAAACAATTATGTCCTCCAAAATCCCTTCAGGAATCACTTTAGACCTATCAGCTAGTTCTAGAACAATTGGTGTGTATTGCAAGTTTCTCAGTTGGAGTGTTTTCATTGTGTCAAGAGTCATCACATTTATTGCTGCCCCTAAGTCAATTAAAGTATTTGGAATAGATATGTTGTTAATGATTGTAGTGACTCTGGGAATGCCAGGATCAACATACTTTTCCATCGAAATGGTGTTTGTCATAAGGCCAGCTAGATGTCCAATAACGTGAATTGTTTGTGGATCAAGTCTTTTCCTTGTAGGCTTCTTGAGACATAGTTCTTTAATTGCTTTAGTATATATTGGAATGTCTTTTATGTCTTGGAGTAGTGGAATTTTTATATAGACATTCTTCAGCTCATCTAAAGCATCAAACTGTGGTAAAGACATGGGAAGTTTTGCTTGGATCAATCTTTCCAGAAAAGGTCATGGCTGCAATGGTTGGATTTGTTTATCATTTTTTTTCTTTTGATTTGGAGTTTCATTTTCATTTTTTTGTTTTCTTCTTGTTTCTCAGCTATGGGAAGTTCTTTTTGAAGTACCTTACCAGACCTCAACTCAATATTTTGTAAAGGTAATGTGGGATATGATGGTCCCTCATCTACACTGTAATCTGGTCTCTCTGCTCTATTATTTGGATTTGGTACAGGTTGAGCAGGAATTTGAGTGGGTCTAGGAGGTTGGTTAGATGGAAGTTGTAATTGGGGTAAATTTATTGGTGGAGGAGCAGGCAATGTTTGTTGAATGTTTTGGGGTTGATGGACAACTTGCTGCTGAGGATATTGCTGATATGTTTGAGGATACTGCTGATATGGTTGATGATACTGTTGATATGGTTGAGGATATGATGAGTATTGCTGAAATGGTTTCCATTGTTGTTGTGGGTAATTTTGGTGTTGCCATGGCATGGGTACATTCCAAGAATTCTAAACATACATTTGATCTTGTGCAGGAAATTGCAAATTCTGTTTTGGAAACATACCTGGAGGTGGAGGTCTTGGCTTCCATGGTCTTTTGGCACCCATGAAATACACATTTTCCATATCTGCATTGGCTTCCAAGTTACAATTCTGCAAAATCTTGATTTTAGAACAATGAAATATATCATGATTTTCAGTACAAAAAGCACACACTTGAATGTTTTCTAAAGGACAATATTTCAAAGCATGTTTCTTCCGGCATTTTGGACAAAAGACAGCCATTAATTGATCTTCTTCTTCTTGTC
Organism: Pinus albicaulis; assembly: GCA_034641835.2. Lineage (NCBI taxonomy): Eukaryota > Viridiplantae > Streptophyta > Pinopsida > Pinales > Pinaceae > Pinus > Pinus albicaulis. The sequence goes on from CM076575.1 coordinate 1,410,169,760, forward strand.
TTTTCTTTGCTTTCAGAGTGTCAATTTGATTTCCTAAGGTGCTTAATAGGTCTGTTTTGAATTCTTCTAATAAATTTCCTATTTCAGCCCTTGTGACACTAGCTGAAGCAGATTTTGTGGCTTTGGATGATATAGCTCTTTTTCCATTTCTAGCTTTGCTCCTGGAATACTTTTCACATAAGTCAGCAATTTCATCAAAAGGTAAGGTGGAAATATCACCTTTGCCCATCAAATTAAGATCATCTAAGTATTCCTCTCGAATGCCCTTCAAAAATATTGTTCGAATCAGATCAAGAGACATGGTTCTATGTTTTGATTTTTGTAAATTGTAGACAAATCGTTCCAAATACTCCTCTAAACTTTCATCCTCTTGTTGATTCATTCTGAAGATATCATCTTTAGAATCTTTCGATCTACAATAAGGTTGGTATTTCTTTAGGAATATTTTTCGCATGCCATCCCAATCAATTATTGCATGTTCACCAAGTCCCAAGAACCATCTTAATGCCAATGCCTTTAATGTTGCTGGGAAGAGTCTAAGCCTATGGGCATCATCTGTGTAACCATATGTTCGGCATACTATGTCAAATTCAAACAAGAATGAATCTGGATCTTCCGAAGCCATGCCATAAAAATTTGGTAACACAGATGGAGGTATGTTTTTCATTTTGATTTCCTCATCATGATTTTCTCCTGGTTCTTGAATAGGAAATTTAAAGCTTGACTCTTCCTCCTCTCTTTGATCTCGATCTTGCTTTTGTTTCAGTTCAATTTCTCGTTGTCTTATCCTTTCCTCCTGCTGTCTCTCATATTCTCTAAGTTGTTCAGGAGTGGGTCTTCTTGCTGATCCTCCTCCTTCCTCAGCCATTTTGATAGGTTCCTCTGTTGTTTTAAGTTCTTGTTGAGTGTCACTTTTTTTAAAGAGAAGTTGTTGTGTTGGTTTTTCTCCTAATTGAATTTTTTCAAATTCAGTAGGTTTAAGGAGAGATTGTTGAGTTGTTTTGCTGCCTTCTCTTGTTGTAGAGGATTCAGGAAGATGTTTCTTCTTTGCTTCGTAAGCCAATAGAATTTGTCTCTCTATAAGTGTAAGTCTTTGTCATGATTTTTGTTTATCCTCTAATTCTTGTACAGTGACTTTCCCATCTGGAGTTGTGTGTTCAATTCTTTCTAAAGGGTCTGCTCCTAATGGTGGGTTAGTTCTTGGATGGGGGGTTTTTATGAATCTGCCTTTATCATCTCTAGGTCTAGACATATGTAAACATGGCTTCTAAAATTAAAATTAAATCTATGTTTTTGTTTGTTTTTGTTTTTGTTTTTAGAAATCCTCTAGTTACGCCTCCCCGGCAACGGCGCCAAAATGTAATGACCAATCTAGGATTCTAGATTAGACTCAATTTAATGTCGACCAAGGTAGGTAGTCTTAGAGGCACATCTAATATTTATAGACCTAAAAGGATCTGTTCTGTTTGCCTAAATAATTGCCTACTGTGACAGGCTCTAACACTCTCTTACAAGAGCTTGAAATGTAGTTCCTTTCACATTTTTAATGCTTATGTTATCTATTTTAATCTACTGATCCAAAGATAGAGTGTTACTAGTCTGAGTTTTTAATCTTCTTACAAAGATATGTTTCACAAAAGCTCTTTCAAGATAACACACTGAACATACTCAAAATCAAATTCATGAAAACAAAGTTCATAGAAATGTTTTGAAATTCAATGCTCGATTAAACCTTTTACAAGGACTGATTCAATAATTTTGCAATTGAATTTTCAAGTTACTACTATGAATCATAAAATAAAAATCTCAAGAACTTCTAATTAAATGAATGAACTCTCAAGCAATGAAATGAAATACGTTGTTCAGATCTAAATACTAAATTCTATGAAACATAAAACATAAAAGAAAGTGTACCAATCTTTACGTAGGGCCCTTCCACGCTCTGATGGCACACTTTGATAACTTCAAATGATAAACCTTTAACTCGTAAACACTGTAATTGATGAAATTCTGCCTTTCATTAAATTCTGGAAATGGATTACATTCAAAACAGAGATCTGAAATACGCTTTATAGTCTTAAGTCTGATTTCTTCAACGTTTTCACTAGCATCCTATCTCTAATCAAAATCCTCCTATTTATTAAAATTTACAACTAGAAGGCTATATTCGTTCCTCCTTCATCCTAACTGATTCCAACATAGTTCGAATCAGTTTAGAGTTCCTAATTTTAAGCAAAAGATCAAGTACATCATTATGGCTTCTGATTTTTCTGTTGAAGAGGCTGAGTTTGACCGTCATTGACCATATATTCAGGAACTCCAAATTCGATGCTAAATAGATTTTCCACCATGTATGTACATCCTAGATCATGTCCATGCCTTCTGTTTTGATTTTCCTGCCATGCCACATGTCACAACATAAACTGATTACAGGAAGTCATTACATCCCGTAATTTTGTTGAAAAATTCCAAATTTTAACATAAAAACTCATAAATTAAATTTAATGCAAAATAAAAATTATAATGCTTCATTAATCAATTTCAATGGACTTATGGGAAGTTTTATGGAGGAAAATGATAGATAAATGATGGATTTTTAGAAGAAAAGGATAGCAATAAAATAGTACCAACAATACGTATGTGTATTTTGTTTGTGTAGTTGTATGAGGTATGGCAACATTAGGCGGCGGTGCACTGGGGGTTAGATCAATGGAGTGCTTGTCTTGACAGTGTAGAGGAACCTCTGTGAGTGAGGAGAAAAAGTCCTCGTATTCCTCCATGACTTTGTCCATTTGATGCAACCGTCCAGGGGAGCCCTGTTTCAAGGTTGTGGCCACAATATTCTTATTTCCCTGTGAGCGAGTTGTAAGGAAAATAAATTTCCTGGTTTGGAAAATAATCTTACTGCGTTGCTTTGCAGTAGTCAAAGAGATGACAGGATGCGGTACTACCTCCAGTATCCGGTACAAGTTATTTCCCAAAGTAATAATAACAGCATGAGGCCTAGACTCATACATAACATGTCACCTCTATAAGTATGGTTGGCAGAATAATACATCAGCTACATCAAGAGGAGCAACATCACACTTTCTCATCCATGAATGGCTTGATATTGTATGGAATGTGACACTGTTGGCTAACGCATAGATCTGTCCCTGGGTGAAACCACCCGATGGTATACAGCTATGGGTGTGCTATGGTCGGTAGGTGGAGCCGCTTCATGACCTCTGCTGAAATGAGGTTCTTTTGGCTTCCTCTATCCACAAGGAATTGTAATGGAGAACCCTTCACCCACATCTGCCAATAGAAGAGGCGCTCCCCCTCCTATAGATCCTTGGGATTGTCCCTCTGGATCTTTGTGGTGGCAACAATGGCACTGGGATCCACATCAATGATCTGCTTCCCTTTTTCATTGCCTTTGTCTGGTTCTGACTTAGGATCAAAACATGCATCTGATTCATGTGCCTTTAGTTCGGCCACCAACGACTGTTTGGCCCGAAAATTGTTTGTGTTGTGAGTGGGGCTATTATGAAATTCGCACTACTTCCCTGTGTCCTTCTTTTGATTTTTGGTGTTGTTCTGACTCACCCCACTTTGGCCTTGCCCCTTGTTCTGCGGTTCGGGGGCGCCTTTCCCTGGCTTGGCATTTGCGGATCCAAAGTCTCGCTTCTTCTACTTAAATTTATATTCGATCTTGGCGGCATAGAGATATGCCATGCCAAGTGATGTAATGTCAAGGAAATCCATTTCCTCTTGAATGTGTCTGTGTAGAAAACTGTGGTACTTGAGCACCAAATGTCTCTCTGAATATTCAATACCTAAGTTTGTGCACAGGGTATGGAACAAATTCGTCAGTTCATGCACATCTTGATCCGTTTCCTACCACATCATGGTCAATTGGATGTACTTGTACTCATAGCTCCCCATGGCGTAATATTTTTCCTTGATGCCATCTCGAAACGAATTCCAAGTGGGTATGGCTGAGAACAGAGAGGGTTCTGTCTTGTCCTTTTTTTCGCAGTAGGTTTCCCACCAATCTTTGACATGGGAGGCGACTTGGAGGAGTGAAAAAATAATATTTTTTTTGTCGGAGAAATCATGGACTGAGAAATACCCTTCCAGCAAATTCAACCATCTATCTATGGCGTTTGCATCTATCTGGCCTTCAAATATAGGAATGTCAAAGTTTACCTGTACCTTGAAGGGAGTGGTGCCTCCAGAGTGGTTGTTGGATGCAGATGCGCTGTAGGTGGGCAGTCGTTGAAGGAATTGGGAAAATTTATCCATCATCGTATTCCTTTGTTTCTCGAGGGCCTCCTCAAGAAATATTTTGATAGGATCTCCTGCTCCCTCGTCTTTATTTTCTTCCGCCATGGGAGGTCGTCGGGGTTTGTGAGGCTGATCTTGCAAGGGTTCAACTAGATCGAACCTTAACTCCTTATACCCTGACCGCGTTGGGGACATGCAAATAAAAATAGATAAAGAGTAGATCCGCTCTAATACCACTGATCTAGATTTATGCACGAATAGAATAAAATACAGAAATAGCGATAAACACAGAGATGGAAATAATGCTTCATTTCATTAATATCAAATAACAGAAACATGCTTACAAACATAATGGAAATTAAATAGCTAGGGTGCTGGTAGCTTATCTATGAGAAGGGATGTGGCAACTACATGCCTTTGAACTATGTTATAATGAGGCTTGAGGGACTATTTATTATTGAGAAACAATGGAAAACTCTAAAAGACCAAAAAATTAACCCTAGGAGATGAAGCGCCAACTATGGGCCCCATTTGGGTAAATTGGTGTTTCAAATTCTCAGGGTCGTAACTTTGGTCCAAATGGAATAGGTGGGTGGCCACCGATATCCACCTAGATCATTTCTCCCTCCTTAGGAAGAAATGGTCCCCATTGCATTGAGATCCTCATGAGATGAGGCAAATTTTGTTGAACTCGATATTAGATTTGTTGAAGATGTCATGGACCTACGGGTAGACATGCTGGATGCGTTTAGTAAATTTGGTTTCTCTATTAGCCTCAGAAAGTACATGTGTGGATTTTATTTGTGTATTTATATGAGGTATGGCAACATTAGGCGGTGTGTCAGGGGTCAAATCAATGGAGTGCTTGTCCTGACAGTGTAGAGGAACCTCTGTGAGTGAGGAGAAAATGTCCTCGTATTCCTCCATTACATTTTCCATCTATTGCAGCCATGCAAGGGAGCCCTATTTTGAGGTTGTGGCCACAATATTCTTTTTTCCCTGTGAGCAAGTTGTAAGGAAAATAAATTTCATGGTTTTGGAAACAATCTTACTACATTATTTTGTAGTAGTTAAAGAGATGACTGGAGGCGGTACTACCTCCGATATCCTATACAAGTTATTTCAAAAAGTAATAATAATAGCACGAGGCCTAGACTCATACAAAACATGTCGCCTCCATAAGTATGGTTGGCCCAATAATACATCAGCTACATCAAGAGAAGCAACATCACACACTACGTCATCCGTGAATGGATTGATACTGTACAGAAGGCAGCACTGTTAATGAACGTGTAGATCTCTCCCTGGGTGAAGCCACCCGATGGTATACATCTGCAGGCGTGCTAGGTTGGTAGGTCGAGACGCTTCACGACCTCTGCTAAAATGAGGTTCTTTTGGCTTCCGCTATCGACAAGGAATTGAAGTGGGGAACCCTTCACTCAAATCTATAAATGGAAGAGGCACCCCCCTCCTCAGGATCCTTGGGACCCTCCCTCTGGGTCTTGGTGGTGGAAATAATGGCATTTGGATCTGCATCATTGATCTGCTTCCCTTTTTCATTGCCTTTTTCTGGTTCTGACTCAGGATCAGAACATGCATCTGATTCGGGTGCCTTTATTTCGGCCACCAACGACTGTTTTGCCTGACACTCATTTATGCTATGAATGGGGCTATTATGAAATTCAAACCAATTCCCCATGTCCTTATTTGGATTTTTGGTGTTTTTCTGAGTCACCCTGCTTTGGCCTTATCCCTTTTCCTGCAGTTTGGGGGTGCCTTTCCCTGGCTTCAGATTCGTGGATCCAAAGTCTCGCTTCTTCTGATTAAATTTCTGCTCGATCTTGGTGGCATAGTTATATGTCGTGCCAAGTGATGTAATGTCGAGGAACTCCATTTTGCTCCTGAATGTGTCTGTGTAGACAACTGCGGTACTTGAGCACCAAATTTCTCTCTGAATATTTAATACACAACTTTATGCGCAGGGTATGGTAAAAATTCGTTAGTTCGTGCACATATTAATCCCTTTGGTGCCACAGTGTGGTCCATTGGATGTACTTGTCCTCATAGCTCCTCATGGGGTAATATTGTTCGTTGATGCCATCTAAGAATGAATTTCAAGTGGGTGCAGCTTAGAACATAGAGGGCTTTGTCCCCTCCTTTTGCTCATGGTAGGTTTCCCACCAATCTTTGACATGGGGGCGACTTTGAGGAGTGAAAAAATAATATTTTCTCAGTTGGAGATATCATGGACCAAGAAATACCCTTACAGTAAATTCAACCATCTATCTTGTCTTCAAATATAGGAATGTAAAAGTTTACATGTACCTTGAAGGGAGTGGCGCCTCCAGAGTGGTTTTTTAATGTAGATGTGTCGTAGGTGGGCAGTCGTTGAAATATTTGAGAAAAGTTATCCATCATCATGTTCCTTTGTTTCTCGAGGGCCTCCTCGAGCAATATTTTGATAAGATCTCCTGCTCCCTCGTATTTATTTTTTTCCGCCATGGGAGGTCATCAAGGTTTGTGACGCTGATCTTGCAAGGGTTCAACCAGATCAAATCTAACTCTTTATACCCTGATCACGTTGGGGACATGCAAAGAAAAATAGAGAAAGAGCAGACCCGCTCTGATACCATTGATCTAGAATTATGTAGGAACGCAATAAAATATATAAATAGCCATAAACACAGAGATGCAGCGGAAATAATGCTTCGTTTCATTAATATCAAATAACCAAAACATGCTTACAGAAATAATAGAAATCAAATAGCGAGGGCGCTGGTAGCTTATCTCTGAGAAGAGATGTGGCGGCTACATGCCTCTAAATTGTGTTACAATGAGGCTCGAGGGCCTATTTATTATTTAGAAACAATGGAAAACTCTAAATGTCCAAAAACCTAACCCTAGAAGATGAAGCGCCAACTATGTGCCCCATTTGGGTAAATTGGTGTTTCAACTTCCCAGGGTCGTAACTTTGGCATACTATCTCTGTTTGAAACACATGATACATCGTTAGAAATATAAATCCGATGAATACAACTTCTGACCTTCAATATTGATTCTAGATTGGAATCACATTCATCGGAGGCTTGATGCCCAAAAAACGTTGTTTAGGGCCTCAAAACGGCTCCAGAAGTTCAGGACCCGAAAAACTGATAAAATAGTATGTTGTGCTGAAACTGAAAAAATAAAAGGACTGATGGTGGAGTTTCCAATGGAATAGGTGGGCAGCCACCAATATCCACCTAGATCATTAGAGTCCCAAAACGGCTCCGGCAGTGCAGGACCCGAAAACTTGCTAAAAATAGTAAGTTGTGTTGAAAGTGAAAATTTGCAAGAATTGATGGTGCAGGTCCAAATGGAATAGGTGGGTGGCCATCGATATCCACCTAGATCATTACTCCCTCATTAGGAAGTAATGGTCCCAATTGCGTTGAGATCCTCCATGAGATGAGGCAAATTCTGTTGAACTGGGTATTAGATTTGTTGAAGATATCATGGACCTGCAGGCAGACATGTTGGATGCATTTAGTAAATTTGGTTTCTTTATTAGCCTCAGATAGTAGATGTATGGATTTTTTTTGTGTATTTGTATGAGCTATAGCAACATTAGGCAGCAGTGCGTCGGGGGTCAGATCAATGGAGTGCTTGTCCTGACAGTGTAGAGGAACCTCTGTGAGTGAGGAGAAAATTTCCTTGTATTCCTCCATGTATTTATCCATATGCTACAACTGTGTAGGGGAGCCCTGTTTTGAGGTTGTGGCCACAATTTTCTTCTTTCCCTGTGAGCGAGTTTTAAGGAAAATAAATTTCTTAGTTTGGGAAACAATCTTACTGCGTTGTTTTGCAGTAGTCAAAGAGATGACATGAAGCGGTACTACCTCCAGTATCCTGTACAATTTATCTTGCAAAGTAATAATAACAGCACAAGGCCTCGACTCATACACATCATGTCACCTCCATAAGTATGATTAGCCTAATAATACATCAGATACATCAAGAGGAGCAACATCACACACTACCTCATACATGAATGGCTTAATACTGTACGGAAGGCGGCACTCCTGGCGAACACATAGATCTATCCCTAGGTGAAGCCACCCGATGGTATATGGCTATGGGTGTGCTATGGTCAGTAGGCCAAGCCGCTTCACGACCTTTGCTGAAATGATGCTCTTTTGGCTTCCGCTATCGACAAGGAATTGTAGTGCAGAACCATTCACCCACACCTGCGAATGGAAGAGACGTTTCCCCTCCTCTGAATCCTTGGAATCCTCCCTCTATATCTTGGTGCTGGAAAAAATGGCACTGGGATCCGTATCAATGATATTCTTCCCTTTTTCATTGCCTTTGTATGGTTCCAACTCGGGATCAAGGCATGCATCTGATTCGAGTGCCTTTAGTTCGGCCACCAACGACTATTTGGCCTAACACTCCTTTGTGCTGTGAGTGGGGCTATTATGAAATTCACACCACTTCCCCATGTCCTTATTTGGATTCGTGGTGTTTTTTGGAGTCACCCTGCTTTTGCCTTGTCCCTTTTTCTGCGGTTTAGGGGCGCCTTTCTCTGGCTTCAGATTCATGGATTCAATGTCTCTTTTCTTCTTCTTAATTTTCTACTTGATCTTGGCGGCATAGCCATATGCCGTGCCAAGCGATGTAATGTTGAGGAACTCCATTTCCTCTTGAATGTGTCTTAGTAGATAGCTATGGTACTTGAGCACCAAATGTTTCTCTGAATCTTTAATACCCAAATTTGTGTGCAGGGTATGGAACAAATTCGTCAGTTCGTGAACATCTTGATCCCTTTGCTGCCGCAGCGTGGTCCATTGGATGTACTTGTCCTCATATCTCCCCATGGGGTAATATTGTTCCTTGATGCCATCTCAAAATGAATTCCAAGTGGGTGCAGTTGAGAATAGAGACGGTTATGTCCCGTCCTTTTGTACACAGTAGGTTTCCCACCAATATTTGACATGGGGGGCGGCTTTGAGGAGTGCAAAAATAATCTTTTCTCAGTATGAGAAATCATGGACCGAGAAATACCCTTCGAGAAAATTCAACCATCTATATACGATGTCTGCAGCTATCTGGACTTCAAATATAGGAATGTCAAAGTTTACCTATAACTTGAAGGGAGTGGCGCCTCCAAAGTGGTTGTTGTATGTAGATTCGTCGTAGGTGGGAAGCTATTGAAGGACCTGAGAAAATTTATCCATCATCGCGTTCCTTTGTTTCTCGAGGGCCTCCTCAAGCAATATTTTGATAGGATCTCATGTTCCCTAGTCATTATTTTCTTCCTCCATGGGAGGTTGTCGGGGTTTACGAGGCTGATCTTGCAAGGGTTCAACCAGATCGAGCCCTAACTCCTTATACCCTGACTGCGTTGGGGATATGCAAAGAAAATTAGAGAAAGAGCAGACCCACTCTGATACCACTGCTCCAGATTTATGTAGGAACGTAATAAAATACAGAAATATCCATAAACACAAAGATGAAGCAGAAATAATGCTTCATTTCATTAATATCAAATAACATATATATGCTTACAGACATAATGGAAATCAAATATCTAGGGCGCTGGTAGCTTATCTCTAAGAATAAATGTGGCAGCTACATGCCTTTAAAATTTGTTACAATGAGGCTCAAGGGCCTATTTATTATTGAGAAACAATGAAAAAATCTAAATGTCCAAAAAACTAACCCTATGAGATGAAGCACCAACTATGGGCCTCGTTTGGGTAAATTGGTGTTTCAACTTCCCGGGGTTGTAACTTTGGCATACTATCTTCATTTGACACACATGATACATCGTTAAAAATATCTATCCGAGGACTACAACTTCTAACCTTGAATATCAATCCCATAATGGAAACATATTCGCCGGAGGCGTGATGCCCAAAAAACGTTGTTTAGGGCCTCAACATGGCTCCAAAAGTTCAGGACCTGGAAAACCGCTAAAAATAGTAAGTTGTGCTGAAAATGAAAAAATGAAAGGACTGATGCTGGCATTTCAAATGGAATAGATGGGCATCCACCAATATCCACCTGGATCATTAGGGTCCCAAAATGGCTCCGAGAGTGCAGGACCTGAAAACCTGCTAAAAATAGTAAGTTGTGCTGAAAGTGAAAAGCTACAAGAATTGATGGTGCAGGTCCAAATGGAATAGGTAGGTGGCCACCAATATCCACTTGGATCATTCCTCCCTCCTTAGGAAGAAATGGTCCCCATTGCGTTTAGATCCTCCATGAGATGAGGCAAATTCTATTACACTGGGTATTAGATTTGTTGAAGCTGTCATGGACCTGTGGGCAGACATGCTGGATGCGTTTAGTAAATTTGGTTTCTTTCTTAGCCTCAAATAGTACATGTGTGTATTCTGTTTGTGTAGTTGTATGAGGTATGGCAATATCATGCGGCTGTGCGTTGGAGATCAGATCAATGGAGTGCTTGTCCTCACAGTGTAGATGAACCTCTGTGAGTGAGGAGAAAATGTCCTCGTATTCCTCCATGACTTTGTCCATTTGATGCAGCCGTGCAGGGGAGCCCTATCTCGACATTGTGGCCACAATATTCTTCTTTCCTTATGAGCAAGTTGTAAGGAAAATAAATTTCCTGGTTTTGGAAACAATCTTACTATATTGTTTTGCAGTAGTCAAAGAGATGACTGGAGGCGGCACTACCTCCGGTATCCTATATAAGTTATTTCCCAAAGTAATAATAACAGCACGAGGCCTGGACTCATACACATCATGTCGCCTCCATAAGTATGGTTGGTCCAATAATACATCAGCTACATCAAGAGGAGCAACATCACACACTACCTCATCCGTGAATGGCTTGATACTGTACGGAAGGTGGCACTACTCACGAATGCATAGATCTCTCCCTAGGTGAAGCCACCCAATGGTATATGGCTGTGGGTGTGATACAGTCATTAGGTCGAGCTGCTTCACGACCTTTGTTGAAATGAGGTTCTTTTGTCTTCTGCTATCGACAAGGAATTGCAGTGGATAACCCTTCACCCACATCTGTGAATGGAAGAGGTGCTCCCCCTCCTCTGGATCCTTGGGATCCTCCCTTTGGATCTTGGTGGTGGAAAAAATGGCACTGTTATCCGCATCAATGATCTGCTTCCCTTTTTCATTGCCTTTTTCTATTTCTGACTCAGGATCAGAACATGCATCTAATTCGGGTGCCTTTAGTTTGGCCACCAACGACTATTTGGCCCGACACTCGTTTATGCTATAAGTGGGGCTATTATGAAATTCAAACCACTTCCCCATGTCCTTCTTTGGATTTGTGTTGTTGTTTTGAGTCGCCCCGCTTTGGCCTTTCCCATTTTTCTGCAGTTTGGGGGTGCCTTTCCCTCATTTAAGTTTTGTGGATCCAAAGTCTCACATCTTTTGATTAAATTTCTCCTCGATCTTGGCGGCACAATGATATGCTGTGCCAAGCGATGTAATGTCGAGGAACTCCTTTTCCTCGCGAATGTGTTTGTGCAAAAATTTGTGGTATGTGAGCACCAAATCTCTCTCTGAATATTTAATACCCAACTTTGTGCGCAGGGTATGGAACAAATTCATCAGTTCGTGCACATATTTATCCCTTTGTTGCCGCAGTGTGGTTCATTGGATGTACTTGTCCTCATACCTCCCCACAGGGTAATATTATCCCTTGATGCCATCTCGGAATGAATTCCAAGTGGGTGCAGCCAAAAATAGAGAGGGTTATGTCCCATCCTTTTGCTCACAATAGTTTTCCCACCAATATTTGACATTTGGGGTGGCTTTGAGGAGTGAAAAAAAAATATTTTCTCGGTCGGAGAAATCATGGACCAAGAAATACCCTTCCAGCAAATTCAACCATCTATCTACGGCGTTTGCATCTATCTGGCCTTCAAATATAGGAATGTCAAAGTTTACATGTACCTTGAAGGGAGTGGCGCCTCCAAAGTGGTTGTTGGATGCAGATGCGTCGTAGGTGGGCAGTCGTTAAAGGATACGATAAAAGTTATCCATCATCGTGTTCCTTTGCTTCTCGAGGGCCTCCTCAAGAAATATTTTGATAGGATCTCCTACTCCCTTGCCTTTCTTTTCTTCGGCCATGGGATTTGTCATTGTTTGTGAGGCTGATCTTGCAAGGGTTCATCCAGATCAAGCCCTAACTCTTTATACCCTAACCATGTTGGGGACATGCAAAGAAAAATAGTGAAAGAGTAGACCTGCTCTGATACCACTAATCTGGATTTATGCATGGAGGTGATAAAATATAGAAATATCCATAAACACAGAGATGAAGTGGAAATAATTCTTCATTTAATTAATATCAAATAACAGAAATATGCTTACAGACATAATGGAAATCAAATAGCTGGGGCGCCGGTAGCTTATCTCTGAGAAGAGATGTGGCGGTTACATGCCTCTAAACTGTGTTACAATGAGGCTCGAGGGCCTATTTATTATTGAGAAACAATGGAAAACTATAAACATCCAAAAACCTAACCCTAGGAGATGAAGCGCCAACTATGGGCCCCGTTTGGGTGAATTGGTGTTTCAACTTCCCGGGGTTGTAACTTTGGAATACTATCTCCGTTTGACACACATGATACATCATTAGAAAGATATGTCAGAGGACTACAACTACTAACCATGAATATTTATTTTCGAACAAAATCATTTTCTTCAGAGGCACGATGCCCAAAAAACGTCGTTTAGGGCCTCAAAACTGCTCCAGAAGTTCAGCACCCGAAAAACTGCTAAAAATAGTAAGTTGTGTTGAAATTGAAAAACTGAAAGGACTAATGGTGGTGTTTCAAGTGGAATAGATGGGTGGAAACCAATATCCACCTTGATCATTAGTGTCCCAAAATGTCTCTGGGAGTGCAGGACTCGAAAACTTGCTAAGAATAGTAAGTTGTGCTAAAAGTGAAAAGATGCAAGAATTGATGGTGCGGGTCCAAATGGAATAGGTGGGTGGCCACCGATATCCACCTGGATCAAAAAAATACATGCCCATAGATTCCAATTCGAATTGGTACTATAAAAAATGACATGGAAGCATTATCCTTGAAAGGAGGAAGATTTCCCCTCCAAAATCCCTCAAATAGTGGATCTGGTTCCCAACACTAGGAGTTTGCATTAAATGACAGGGAACACATTCCTAGATTTTCTCAATCATCGGAGTTCCAGAATCTCTCCAGAATTATTTCATGATATTTTGTTCATTTATTCTCCAATATTGATCCTCCAGTATTATGGCTCAAGTCCCTAAATTATCTCCTTCTCCATATATTCATAATCTACCCAATATTCTCACAATATCCCTAAAAATAAATAGTAGTAGGCACAAATATGCAGTTATATCTAAACCTTCCTAAGAACATATTAAAGCATTAAAAAAAACATTATTAAGTGTATAAGGAGAGATTCAATTTATATTTTATGTGCCTAAGAAATGTTAGATGGACCTTAATTTATGTCTAAATTAGAGGCCCATCACAAGGGATATAGTCACTGATCAAGGAGCTCAGTTCACTTCACACTTGATTGAGAACCTCCTAAGGCATCATAACATCAAGCACAAAACATCTACTGCCTATCACCCTCAAGAAAATGGGAAAGTAGAGGTTTCCAATAGGGCAATGGAAAGTATACTTACCAAGGTAGTGAGCAACAACAAGAAATATTGGGCAGACATATTAGTGGAGGCAACTTGGGCCTATAACACCACCTGGAAGGAAACTATTGGGTTTACTCCATATGATCTGGTTTATGGGAAGAAAACTTTGCTTTCTATTGAATTTGAATATAACACTCTCACAATGGTAGCTCAATTGGATTTAGATATCACAAGGGAACACAAATAAATTTTGTTTCAACTCATTGGTTTATATGAATTCAGAATGCAAGCCCTACTCCACATTGAAGTCATATACACTTGCAAGAAAGGTTTATGATGATAGGCACATCAAGGAGAAAGTATTCCAGGAAGGAGATTTGGCTTTGTTGTATGACTACAGGTTCAAGGAATTTAAAGGGAAGTTAATAAGAACATGGATAGGCCCATACCTGATAGAGAAATGCTATGAAAATGGGGTTTTTCAGATCATAACTATTGATGAGGAGGGGATTCTTCTGCTTATCAATGGTTATAGGTTAAAGGTCTACAAAAATACCATGCCCAACGCGTAGTTCATCAACACAATCAGCAGGGAAGTAAATGTAATTGGGAGCCGCATAGCTTCCAGTCCACAACCCTCCTAAGAATAATAATAATAATAAAGATGCATAGGTGAAAACCTCGATGAGGCATCCAAGGCCAACTCCAAGATTGAAAACCTCTCTGAGGTAGTCCTGAGCAAAAACGAGAGAAAAATAAAAAGAAAATATCCCTAAGAGAAAACCTCTTTGAGGCACTCTGGGCAAGTGGGTGGGTTGAAAACCTCTTCTAAGGCAGCCCATTAGCCTTGAAAAAAAAAGAAAAAATAAAAGAAAGAAAAAAACAAAAGAAATAACAATGATGACACCATGACTGCTAACCTTTTCTCCCTATCTTGTAGGGTTATGAACAATGCCATGTCATGGCCATAAAGCAAGGTAATTATCCCATTTCTCTTCATACCTCCACCCATCCACTCTCTCTTGAGCACCACAACTCACCTTTGCATCCATCCACTCCATCCTTTAGCTCAAAAAAAAAAAAAAAATTTCACCCTCTCTGAGGTGCTACCAGAAGTTCTTGTGCTACTATAGGAAGTCTTGTAACTTCTACATGAAGTTATAGTGAGCTATAGGAGGGTGGATCGAGGAAAAGGAAAAACCACCAAGGGCCTCCAGGTATCAAAAATTCAACGGGGAGAGTCTTCCCATCATTTCCTACCACCTTATCATCACTCCTCCATCTCAAGCACAAGGGTTTTTCCTTCAAACCCTACATTCTGTAACCTCTGTAAAACAATTTATTTATTATTTATTTTCGTTTTATTTTATTTTATTTTTTTATTTTTATTATTATTTATTTATTTGTTTATTTAATTATTTTTATGAAAAATACAAAGTTCCTTCACTCCATTTTCCAAGGTCACACCACTTCCTCATCATCCTATCATCATCCTACCATCACTCTAAGACCTCTCCACACTCTCCCTCATCACCCATGCAAAGTTAGATTCCAAAAAAGGCAAAGAAATAAGTGGCTACAAGATGAGGCAACTTCCTATAGCAAGCCTTGTGTAAGGACCAGAAAAGCCTTGAAGATGGTTTTGATCATTCATGGAGACCAAGAAGACTTGTGAGATGATTCTTACGGCAATAATGGCACTCCAAGAAGGATCCTCCACTATAAAACATGCACTTGAAGACTCAGCAAGGTACTTGCACACACATCAAACAAATAAAGACAAAACACCTCAAAATGAATGAAGGCACACAACAAAACCTCAAACAACAATACAAACTCAGTTGATGCCACTCCAATTCCAGCTATGCATAATCCTACAAAAGATTGATAAGGAGTTAAGGCTCAGGTATGACACTCTCTTACCCTCTCCTTATGCATAAGTTATTAAATGAATGAATGTCTAAGAGGGAAAACTTTAATAAGTTGAAGGTGGCTAGTTAACTTGGACACCCTCAACCAATTAATCAAAAAGTGAATGGTGGATTCATCATGCAGCGTGTAGTTGTCAAATCAGTTAAAGTATGATCACTAGGAGTGGGTGTTGATTACGAGGGAGAAGAGAATGATATCTTTGAGTTTGACCAATGGTCCAAATGAGGAAAATGTGTGCAAGGGATAAGTCAACACATCGCTTCATGCCAACTCGAAATAGCATAAAAGGTACTTGAGCGTGCTACCCCTCGCACATTTGGCCATTCCAAGATCTATTTGAGAGAGGAAAAAGTCGGCAAGCCACCGAGGAGATTCAAACCTTGAGCCTCTATTTCTATAGGACAGTGCTACAGGAAGTTCTGTTAACTGCTACAGGAAGTATGCGAATGCTATAGGAAGAACTGAGGGGTGCCACAGAAGGATAAGGGAGGTATATGTGTACAAACAAAGACCCAATTGGTTCAATAAACTCCCCCTTTTTAGCTCATAGCATCAGTTTGAGAAGTAAGTTTCCATCACCTCATAATTTCACATGATTTGTTTTAAAAATTTGCTGTCAATAGTCATAAAATTGTGGAATTGGAGGGTCTGTGTGAAGGAAATAGATGGTCAGTATATAGAGTTGGAGTGAGATGAAGTTTTTTGTGGCCCTCTGATGCCACTGAATTCAACACTAAGGCCATTAAAAACACCTTCCCTACACCTAGTCAAGGGAAATAATAAAATATGGGGGGTGGGTTCAACAGGAGAGAACCTATAGACACCAGAACGATTCATTTGCACCCTCTTGTAGTAGACATCTTTAGGAGACATCAGTGGTTAGGATTCTTTAAATTATTAAAAGGATATGTTGATGAAGTTTCCTTTAAGTTTGATATGGCTTTAAATTCCCAATAAGATGTCAGCCAAAACTACAATAAGATCATTAGTCATTACCATCAGTCCTGAAGTGATCAACAAAGTAACAACACTACCCCTAGGTATAAAATGGAATAGGAAAGACAGAGCCACTATTGCCACTACAAATAATAATTTATTTAGGTCTAGGGAGAGACCCGTGGAAGATAAAAATGTGGTTAGGAGAGAAAGTTTTCCTTACCCATGGGATGAGGTAGCATTTAACATCTTAAGATACATATCGTGTAAAGTCAGACTAAGTGTAGTATATGGCTATCATTTTAGGCTATTGCATGAGCTCATATTCCATGAAAATTTTCCTCTTGACAAAAATTGAATGTACCTTACTTCCTCATCCAGTCCACCAGGGACATGAGCCTAAAACTCTGAGAAGGGAAACATCAACACTTAGCCCATCATTGCCTTATTAAGCTAGTAGTGGAAGATGCCCTAAACCACTTAATAATTATTGTCCCATGGTCCAAGTTCAAAGATATGGAAAGGGAAGAAATCATAGGAACTCATAGAAATATCCTCGGGATAACACTGTATCTAGCATTGGGGGTAGATATGCCATATCAGAGGAAGAAGAAGAGGGAGAGAGAACAATAGAAATGGAAATAGACAAAGAAAAATAAGAAGAGGAATAAGTAGAAATGGAAACAAATGATAAGGAAGAAGAGGAAGATAAGTTAGAATAGGAGACCCTAAGTCCCAGATAAACAACTGTAACAATGGAAACTGAGATATACCCACAAAATACTAGTCTGTCACCAGGGAACACTAAATATGAGGTGGCTATCACTTTAGCTACCTTGGGAGCTCCTATGAAATACAAGAATAAAAGTCCCAGAAAAACCCTTATCTACTTTAAAGCAAGGAAAATAATGAGAATAAGACAAGGAGGATCCCAGAATCCCACAAAAGTTGCAATTACCATTGAGGGGTTCCCAAGTAAAAAAGAAGAGGTAGGTCCATATGAAAGCAAGATTGAGGAGGTCACCTCTCTAAAGGCAAAAAGTAAGACTTCCATAGCCTATGTAAGGAGGTACAGCACCAGATAATCACCCTTCAAGCGACTAGAGGCACCCACTAACATACATAGAGAAGGAAAGATCATGCTACATGAAAGATAGAGCTTTCTATAGGACAAATAGAGCATGCTAATGGAAACTTAGAAGATGCTACAAGAAGAGAATGATGGGCAGAAGGAGGAGAAGATGGAACAAATTGAAGGGCCGAGAGTACACAAATGGAAGAACAAGAGGTGCAAGAGGGGATACAAGTTTAACACCAACTCCAAAATTCAATAGCCTCCTCAAAAACAGTTGAAAGACAAATCACGGTATTTCAGGAACCTACCACATAACCTAATTTGGGATCCTATTATAAGTTCATTAAGGGAGGAACATTGATCCCTGAGAAATTCACAATCCCCCTTCTACATGATTTAGATATAGAAAGAGGGCGCACACATAGGTGGATGTATATATCCAAAGCAAAGGATATTTTGGATGTGGGGTTGATGGAAGAAAGGCTCCTAGAAATGGGAAAAGATTTGGCTGATGCAAGGTTCAGAGAAGCTATGGTGAAAGAGAAAATACAAGAATCACAAGAAGAAAACATGAGGATTTAGGGCAAGATCCAAGGAAAATACCATTTCCATCCCATTCATCCTCCTTCTCTCCAGCCTCCAAATCTGCCACCAAAACCATGTTTTGTGAAACTACCTTCAACGCCACCATGAGTAGCTTTTCATGTGAAAAACAGGCCTCCCAAGGATTTTGAGTTTGTATGGGGGTGTTTGCCATCTCTCCCTAACCTCATTCCACCTTCTCTCACCTTTCCACACCTTCCTTGCACCTTTTACATGCTTAAAACCCTCTCGACCCGTTTCCTGTAGCACTTCAGGACATCATCTATAAACTTTCTATAGCAGCGTTGTAGGTCACCTCTTCACTCCACTTTAGCTCATTTTTTCCTGTTTAGCCTAGAATAGGATGCACTAGACCCCCAACTATGAATTCATGGTTAGAAGATACTCTTAGGCCACTCCAAATATCCTTCCTTACTTGCTTCAAAAATAGAGTGGGCATTAGGGTTTTATTTCATTTCAGAATTAGATTGAATTTCACATGCAAGTAAAAGTTGAATGAAACAATATATAGGATTTGGTTTGTTCTTTCATGAAGTGTGTGATGATATAATAGTTTCTTTACTGCAAATAAGTAGATATATAGATGAATGATTTCCCATAGCATAGTTTCCTTTTTCTACAACTAGGTTAACTATTTATGCTTTGTTTTCATTGTCAATTGCAAGTAGTAGTTTGATACACATTCTCTTTGTCTTAGACTAGAAGCAATTCCCCACATCACATTATCTAGATGCACTTTAATCAAGTATAAAGAATGGCCTAGAAGAACCCCATAAGTACTATTGAATAGGAGACCTAGTTGAGGGTGGCATGAGTATAATCCATCCGGTGTGCATATAGCACTGTCACCTCTAAGTTTGTACGAACCCCAAGTTGATAAGTAAATTTGAGTACCCCTTGGGAGTTGCTGCACTCTTAGTGCAACACCAAGGCTCACTAGATACCCCCTTAAGGTGGGGCATTTAATCACCCACCAGGGATTGGGACCATCGTGGGTTCGTTAATGATGGAGCGGAGTCATATAGGGCCCATAGGAACCAGTGTGATGACCATGGATAAGGAGTAGAGCTCATGTTTGGATTTTTCCCACATGCTAAATTTGTATGTCCCAACCATATTTTGCATTTTGTGGTACATTTCCGGCTGAGAGTGGAAAAATTATTATTTTTCTTTTCTTGTTATCTGCATCAACCTCTTAGGAATCATTCCAAGCCCAACCGAAGGTGTGGGCAAGGGGAGGGGGAGGAAAACCCTATGTGGACCCTGATGGGAAAAGATATGAATGGGGTTCAAATGAGTGGAAGTGGAGTGATGTGGGTGGTATCGAAAAGCGATAACATACAACCAAAAGTGGGGTTTCCCATGTAGTTCCAACCCTAAATATAATGGCCAGTAAAGGAGATCCCACGAGACAAGGATACATGGGTAACCAAGATATTGGGAAATGGTGACAATAATATAGAACTAACCCACACTTTCCACTGAATCCCCCCACTAATCCATGCCCAAAAGTTTCCATGAAAGTAAGTAAAATTACTCAACTATAACAATGAAAAGCCATACCTTTGCAGTCAAGATGACCACCTTCAAACACACAATCATGATAAGTGTTTGAGGGACCACATGGTTGGCTTAGGTTGCATAGATAATGGAACATTGAGCTATCTGGTGGATACAAGGGGTTGCAGGATATCGCCTGAGGACCATCTAGGAGAAAAAAAATTCTCCTATATATGCTACCCACAGGTGGTGGGTAACATTCCCGCTACCCGACACCACATACATCACTCCCCTCCTCTCCTTATAGCCCCTTTTCACAAATTTCTCATCCAGATCCACATTTGTCCATTGGTTCCACAAGGAGTTAGCCTCCCCCTCCCATTTTCCACACTTTGATTCATGCCTGGAATGATGCCCCAACAGTTGATGTAGCTAAAAATAAAGTTAAAATAATAATTTGTCCACTTATAATAGGAATTGTACCATAAAATGCAAAAGATGGTCGGGACATAAAAATTTAGCACGTGGGCAAAAACCAAACATGATCTCTACCCCTATCATTATGACCATCACCCTAGTTCCTAGAACCCCTATGTGAGCCTTGTGCATCATTAAGTAACCCATGATTTTCCCAACCCCTAGTGGTAGATGAAATACCCAACCTTAAATGGGTATTCACTACTATATTATGTGCATCATGCTCTCATTTCCTGGAACCCCAAGTAGTTAAAAGAAAGAAAAAATAATAAAAGGAAAAAGGCATATGAAGAAGGGTGGAATTTTTTTTTTTTGAGGTAACTCATGTACCATGATTTATCCCTCCTACAAATAGATACCCAAGTGTGTACCTCCCTCATTATACCTACCCTTGTACCATGACATGTGGCTTGGATCCTTCCTTGTTGTCCCACTCCATTCCATCATTATCTCATATGATATCTTCCATCTAATGAAGGTACCATGGATCTTTCATTCCCTTAGATGTTGAAACCACCTAATAGGGTCCTTGATTAACCTCCCTCTTGAATATGGAGACACTTATACATTCTAAAGCCCATTATGGAAGGGCATGCCACTATAAAGTGCCCACTTGGTTCCATGATTTGTAAGATCATTTGATCAATTGAACTAATGAATTTTTGTATTTGAAGGTGAGGAGACACATTGGATCCTATACAGGAATGTAGGCAGGTCTTCATGTTGGAGTTTTTTCTCCCTATACGAGATTCAAGCCCTTCAAAGGGTCATGATGGAACTTGTAGGTGAGAATTGAGAGCCTTGGGCCTCTACCACAACAGAGAGAATATATACATGCCATGGGATCCTTTGAAACCATCTATTTCTTGCTCGTGTCCTAGTTATTCGATGATGGTGATTCCCTTGGACCACATTTCTAGTCAGAAACACACTTGCACCACACACTTGATAGTTGGTATAGGGCCCAAATGTGGTTGTGTCTCACCTAGGGAGATAAAAGAGGGTTTTCATCATCGTTATAGCCCTTATAGATTAAGCACAAGCTTTTTTGATTCAGTTGGAGACCCACAAGGCCATTCTTTGTGCCCCCATAGCCACTTGAGAGTACCATATGTTATTTGCTTGGAGATTAAGGGGATACCCCCTTCATCATTTTTGTTGGAGGTCTCCTATTCATTTTGGCATATGAGGGACTTGATTTGGCATCCCAATGACCATATTAGCTATTTTTTTATCATTTCAGCCCTCTTAAGAGGATTATTATTCATCTTTTGGAGCTATTTGGTGGGCTTGTCACCAAAGTACTATTATTTTTGAAATTTAATTTGTTCTAGGGGAATTATTAGGCTAAATTAGACCATTCGAATACCTAAAATGCTCATTTAAATACATGAGAGCCTCATTGTAACATGGATCATCACCTGGATTGGATTTATTCCCTTAAAAATAATTTAGAACTAAAATTTACGGAATATTGGAGTATTCTTGATGCATTTTGATGTTTTGGTTATTACTATATTATCTTGGAGCTTCATGTTTGCAAATGTGATGGATGGATATACTCTTATTTTCATGTAAGTTTTCTTTTCATGTGAATTTCTTATTGATTCATGTATAATATATGGAATTTTATTTCATTATTTACCCATGCCCTAAATTTAATGAAAATTCACGAAACACTTGGAATATTGACTCATTACATACTTTATTCATGTTCATAGGGGTGGGTTGTGCACATTTTACCTTGAAACTCCATCGAATTTTGTAAAGAGAAGTATAAATTACTCTTGTGACCTAACTAATACCTCTTTAGAATAGTGAAGCTGTAAGAAGGACTCCTTAGTAGAGCTAAAATATCAAAATAAATTTTATCTTGACTCCATTCATCCCAATTAGCTAGGCACTAATCCTTGTCCTTGGTGATCACCCTAAACTTTGTCTTTGCCTCTTTCCAAAAAATTTGGCCCTAACCCTAGATGACCTAGCTAGGGCATCAATGGAATTCCATTAGATCCATCCTCTTAAAGAGATAGTTGGTGAGGAACTACGTTGGGTTGTCCTGTACTAACCCTCTAAATTTGATGCCTATCCTACTGTCGGTTTGTGAGAAACACTAAGACCTAGCTACGAAATTGGTTGGTTTGGTCTTCCTTGGTTAGTGACAATTTTGAAGGTCGATCTCCTAAAAAATTCAAAGGAATTTAATTATTCTTGTGACCTTATCCTATTCTCACTCAACCTAGGCACTCTCTTAAGTATTAATTCAAACCCTAGGAAAATATTGGATCTTCCCAACGCTCCTTTTTGATCCCATATATTAATTAATATTTATCTCACAAGGCCATTTGAATAACCTTGTTCTTTAGAGAGTCTTGGGTCTAGGACATCCTCTATAAGTGAATATCCCTGTTACCTAGGTCTACATATCCCTTTGAGACTTTCTTAGAGAGCCCCCTTACCTTTCCCTTGAGGAAAGAAAGCTATTGTTTTATTCTCTCCCTAGAATTGGCTTTGGAAATCACATTGTACCTTATCATTGGCTTATCCCTTCAAGTGATTTCCTTTATGCCAGTACTCCTCCCATCAGTGAAAGTCCTTAAAGATCAGGGGACATTGATTGAAGTGATAATGGGTTCTTGTCTCATTGTTTCCATTTGGTCTAGTAGTTATCCCTTAGGTGCCCCTCCCATGACCCTCGCTAGATTGTGTGGTAACATTTTTGGCGTCGTTGCCTAGGAGGAAGCAAGTCTACCTCCCTCGTGAATAATTAAGGAATTGATTCATTGAATAAATTTCAAATATTCCTTTGGTTACTCCATTCATTGTCCAATCCCCTATTTTTCTTGAAGGTGACAACATTCCTCCTTTAATTAGGGTTGTTTAAAAAAGAGGAGAAATAACTCCATCACCTGTTATAACTAACCTTCTACCTGAGTTTGAAAAGGTTGTTAATTCAATTCCTGATATGGAAACCACCTATAATGCCAATGAAAATAAAAAATAACCAAAATTCCCAAGAAATAAAAGGCACCTTGCTAGTGTTTTTGGACCTTTGAAATTGAGTGACAATCCTGAATATTTTCCTCGAAAGCATCATGAATTTTTTCCTAACTTAAAAATGGATGCCACTAAAGATTCCCATGATCATGTTGATTATTTTTAACAATGAAGGAATCATAATGTTATTTGTTTTATATTTTGAGGGACACGTTAGGATTGGTATCTTAGCCTCCCTTCAGGTAGTATAGTGACCCTAACCAATTTGAAGATGTTTTCATAAAAAAGGTGGTCATCCAATGCCCAAGGGTCCTTTAATATTGAAATTTTTTACCATGTATCCAAGGGAAGGGAAGAAAATAAATAATTTATCCAAAAAAATTGATAAAATTTTTAGGGACATCCTTGATCACCTTAGACCCCCTTACGTACTCATCCTTGAAAATTTCACTAAGGTTGTAGGAGGTCACCTAACATATGCATTAAAGGATAAGATCCATAAGAATCTTGCTTAGGCCAAAGAAATCATGATGGAAGTTAAGAAAAACCTCAACATTTCCAAAATGAAAATGTTTGAGCATCCTAGAGCTAAGGTGGAAACCAAAAAGAGAAAGTAAAAAGACCAAACCGAAGAAACCCTAGTCATGGTCCTTAAGAAAGTTGATAAGATATATAAGGATATGAAATCTAGGGATAGGATTTATATGAATTAGTTCACTGCTCTTAAAAGGACTCAACAATAAAATTTCATTCCCAAGAACAAGCCTTTTCCTAAGAAAGTTAATGGTGAAGATAAGCATAGTCCAAATCAAGCTCCTAACACTTTAGCACCAACTAATATAGTGGAAAAAGAATCATCTTCCAGGAGTGAAAAAGGTGATAAGGAAGAAAGGGAATATGAGGATGGTGATGAGCAAGAAAATATTGTTGAATCTTGTGCCTTCAACATTATGCTAGGTCGCACATACAATCATCCTTCGATTAGTGAATTAACCCTCAAGGAAGAAAAGGATGAGCCAATCCTTAATGATGAGGATAGTGGGAGATTCAAAGGGATACAATACTCAAGAAATGATGACAAAACCCCCATTCACAAGCTCCAAATAAATTAGCCAAAAGGAATATCCTCCTAAGCAATTCCTTCTGAAGTAACCTCCTCCTAAATAACCCCAAAAGAAGGATCCTCCTAAGAAATACAAGGCCAAAAAATATCTTTGAAAGGAGGAGCCCAAATACAAATCTAAAGTTAAGGGCGTTAAACTTGATATTTATGTAGGCATTTCCATAGGAAATATGACTATGCAATTCCCTATAAAGGAGCCATTAAAAACTCCCTGACCAAAGATGGAAAGTAAAGAAGGCTTTGAGGTTTGAAGAAGAGGACACAACAATCACTTTACAAAACATACACCTCTCTAATACTAATCCTGGCCATGAACCATTCTTGCTTACCTTAGCCAATAATAACCTCTTCTTACACAATTGCATGTTGGATTCTGGGGCTTCCACAAACATCATGCCATTGAAATTTATTAAGTAACTCAATATTAACATCACCTGGAGGTACAAGAATGCATGTGGTTTCAATTCCCAACCTGTTGAAGTAGAAGGCCTTATAAATGATCTCAATTTTTCATTAGCTATGGACCTAGACATATAATTGTTGATGGATGTTGTGGTCATAAGTATACCCAAGGTATGGGGAATTTGATTATCCCATAAATGGGGTGCTACTATAGTCATTAAACTTCAAATAGACATATCTTATGTCACCATTCCACAGTTTAATGGAACCCCTTTCATTCTCTACAGGGAGCCTTTATGCCCAATTCATGTGGTAAAATTGGGTCCTATTCCATATCACAAAATCCCCGAGGTTGAGAAATCGTCTCTTATCCTTCCATCTCAAGAGGTTTTCATCCTTAAAATTCCAAATGAAAAACAAAGTAATAAATGGAAGCATAAAAGGGAATTCAAAGTCGAGGACGTTGTGTTGGTTGACAAAAATCCTATCCCCATCAAGATTCATGGTAAGGTCGGTGAGGAATATTTTTACATTGCTATACTTGACGACAAACTTTGGTCGGAGCCAGTAAAATTATGTCATATCACCCCTTTCATTGATACTTGAGATTGTATAATATGCATGTTAGGTTATGATGCATTTCATGTTGATTTTCACAATAAAGCTAAAATCAGATTATATTCTCATGTTAGATTAGGTGCATTTAGAATGAAATTTTATTTCTTGTTGATTTTTTATGGCCTAACAAAAGAATGGGCGATCATAAGATGCCACAAAAACATGTTTCCTTGTGTGCTTAGTCTGTGATGTGCAAGTAACATGTTTGTGGCCCGAAGAGATTGTTGGTTTTATCATGACCTCCTCGTTTGAGTACATTCATGCACTCTACTAAGAGATCATGTCCTATTGGGAGCCAGATTTTACCCACCACCAGTGGGTGACACCCATAGGAGAATTTCTTCTCCTAGATCGTCTTTCGCCGATAGCCAACAACCTCTTGTAGCCATTAGATAGCTTGATGTGCCACCGTCTTTTCCACCTGAGGCAACTATTATGTATCCTCACCCATTTGTTATGATCGTGTGTTTGAAGGTGAGCCTTCCAACCCAAAAGGTATGGATTTCATTTTGTAATTGGGTAATTTTTCTTACTTATCATGGAAACATATGGCCATGAATTAGTGGAAGGATTCAGTCGAAAGAATGGGCTCGGTTTGTACCCTTGTCCCCTCATTGAACTTGGTGGTTAGTATTGTATCCTAGTCTCTAGGATCTCCTGTATTGGCTACTAGATTTAGAAGTGGTGCTACATGGGAAATTTTGATTTTGTTTGGGTGGTACCACTATCCGACACCACATAAATTTCCCCCCTCCACTCATTATAACCCTTTTTCACATATTTCTTATCCGGGTCCACTTTTTTCATTGGGTCCACAAGGAGTTAGCCTCCCCCTCCCTTTGTCCACATTTTGGGTTGGGCCTGGAATGATTCCTTTAAGGTTAATGTAGCTAAAAATAAAGTTAAAAGCATAATTTGGGCCACTTACAATAGGAAATGTACCATAAAATTCAAAAGGTGGTCAGGACATAAAAATTTAGTATGTGGGAAAAATCCAAACATGAGCTCTATCCCTATCATTATGGACATCACCCTCATTCATATGGCCCCTATGTGATCCGCTTGCATCATTATTGAACCTAATATTGTCCCAAAGCCTGGTGGGCGATGAACTACCCATTATTAAGGGGGTATTCACTACTATATTATATGTATCATGCTCTCATTCCCTAGATCCCCAATAAGTTTAAAGAAAGAAAAATCAATAAAAGGAAAATGGAATATGAATAAGGGTGCAAAAATAAAGGTTGGGGTAACTCATGTACCACGATTTCTCCCTCTTACATATACATACCCAAGTGTGGGTTTCCCTCATTATAACTACCCTTATACCATGACATGTGGCTTGGAGACTTCCCTATTGTACTACTCCATTCCATCATTATCTCATATGAAACTTGTAATCAAATAGATGTACCATGGACGTGGCATTCCCCTAGAGGATGAAACCACCTAATAGGGTCCTTGATTAACCTCCCTCTTGAAACTTGGAGAAACCTATACATTCTAAAGCCCATTATGGAAGGGAATTCCACTATAAAGTGCCCACTTGGTTACATGATTTGTAAGCTAATTTGATTAGTTAGACTAATGAATTGTTGTACTGGAAGGTGAGGAGACACATTGGATCCTATACATGATTATAGGCGGGTATTCATATTGGGATTTTTTCTCCCTATATGGGACCCAAGCCCTCAAGAGTGTCATGATGGCACTTGTAGGGAGAGTGTTGAGAGCATGGACCTCCACCACATCAGAGAGCATAAAGCCACACCATGGGATCCTTTGGCACCACCTATTTCTTGCTTGTGTCCCAATTATTCGATCACAACAATGCACTTGGATCACATTTCCCAGTCAACTACACACTTACACCACACACTTGGCAGTTGGTCTAGAGCCCATATGGGGTTGTGTCTCACCTAGGGAGACAAGGGGGGGCTTAAATCACTGTTACAACCCTTGTAGATGGAGAAAGTGGTTATTTTGTTAAATTTTCATAAGGAAAACTATCTCATCCCATTAATAAAATAATGTTACAAATAATACATGAAGTGTTGTCTCAAGATAGGGAAACTATGTTGGACACATAATCAATTGGTTGAGAGAATATCTCAACCACACACCAATATAGGAAATATAATAGGAACAGATTCCTCTAGATATAAAGAATCAAAACTGAGACAAGTAGGAATTAAATTTTCCAACACACCCCCTTAATGACTACTTGTCTCAATATCAATCTGCAAAGTTCTACATCTGGTCCAATATGGTAATTACACCTTGTACCTTGTTCATGCAATTTTTGATGTCCATATAAAGGAACAACCATCTACCAGAATGCATGGGTTCCAGCCACTGCAACCTCGAGTCTACTAGGAATTCATTCACATACATGGTTCATCCAACCTCTCGATGAACTCCCCCTAAATATAAATTTCTCCTCATGGAGTCTAAAACCAATACGGTCCACCCAAGTGTATCCATCCCACATGACACACTCTTCCAGGGTGTTAAACTCTCTAACAGAGGGAACACGTAACAAAGGGGTATGCATGCCTCTCTGGGTCTTACAATAGGTACATAAAATATTTCAAGGACCACAACTAACAATGTATGAAATGTATGTTTTCTCTAATTACAATATGTGACTCATACTTTATCATGGTCATGAGTCTATTCTACAAACACAAACAAACTTTCACTTTGTTGTCCATTATCCTTTAATTTTCTTTATCATTGTTGTACAAAATTAACATTAGTTTCACTTCAACCTTATTATCCACCATGAAGTATATTTGCATCCTCTCTCATATTGTTGGTTTAATTTTTGTCTTGGATTCACCTGTGCGATTTGCTAGAGTAGCTAATTATTAAAAAACCACTCCATTGAGTTAGCTAGGCTTAATGCTTCTAATTTCAAAAAAATTATAAATACCATTATTTCTTTTGTTTGTATTTTCTAAACATGCAACCATAACCAAAATTTCATTTCTACATTGAGTTGGTAAAGATCAATGTATTTATCTTACCAAACTCCAAGTAAATTCAGAAAGCTCAAATTGTTTTTTGACCATTGTTGGAACGGTAGAATGCATGTCCCCATTAACAGCTGTGTTGGGTGATAAAAGGTGCTTCTTAAAACTCCTAATTATCTCACATTAATCATCAATCCGAGTAAGTCCTCTACTTTCGAGAGTGTACACAGTATGTGGCTGATATTATTTAAAGAGTAATGGTTTGTAGCATAGATCTTAACGCAAATGTAAATGAGAATATCTAACAGACTCTAATGGAAATTATTAAAGAAACATCAAAGTGCAGTCTTCTATTGAAATCAAAGCTTACATCAATCTAGATAACAATATCATCAGCTGAGAGCACAGTAGCAATAACTCACCTATACTTTAGCTAATTAAATCTAAATTCTATTAAATCTATTGTGAATGCAATCAAGACAAGGGTAATATCATTCCGAGAGTCTGAAAGAAGTAATCAAACTCTTGCAGAATATAATGTGCTTATTTAAGGAATCTCACAAAGCATAACAATATGAATCACAAGCATAATGTAATCAATCCAATAGTAATAAAAAACATGAACAAAATGTAAATCAAGAAATAAGGAACAACTTAAATAAAATATATTCACACGGGCAAGAAATTATCAAACAGATTAAGCGCTAGGAAATATTAGAACATGATACAAGGAAGCAGCAAAACTCCACCAGAGGCCAGGCCCTTAGCCACCAACAAGTGCTGCTATGTTACTTTAAATATGGTATGAGAACAGAAACTCAATTATGTATTAATAATTGAACTGAAGTAACAATACAATAAGTCGTGCTCTCCAAAACACAGTCTGTAAATATGTTTTACAAATTAGAAAATAACAGAGATTCTCCCCATCCTTCCTATCATCACTTGCTTTTATAGTCAGGCGGAGATAAAAATTAAACAATAAATATCCCTCAGGATCTCCGATACTGAGGGATTCGTAACCAATTCCTAACTTAAAACAAATCCCACTCTGATCTTCCTCATGTATTCTTAATCCTAGCTGTAACCGATGCACTTCCTTCTCCATTGGTCAGATTTTGTTGTTCTAATTATGTTTTTTCAGGTTCCTTTGTTCCATCGCTAGGGAAAATCAATCATTCCTTACCATTTCCCTGTATAAAGAAAGATAGGAGTTAGTTAAATCATAGCAGCACATGATTCCTTCATTATCCTTAATAGTTCTAGCATATTAGGATACTAGGATATGAAAGAGATAAGAATTATGGAAAACAATGGTGAATTCAACAGTAAATACATACCTATTTCGTGACTCAACATACTCCCCTACTTACTCTGTTTCATGTCCTCATGAAAACAAATAATTTTGATGAAGTGCAGTTAAAGAGTAAGCGGGAGAAGGAATATCATAGATCGGTCTGAAACCATGGTGTTGGGCTAAGAGTGCAAAAGCAGTTCTTTCCTCTCCCTCGAGTAATTCATAGGTGGCCCGGTAACCTTCAGGAGGATACCAAATGATGGGACTACGAAATCGACAGCCTAACCAAAAGGGTCCTTCTCTCAAAATGAGATTGCTATAGGTGATAAAACGGGCTGCAGATGCTTTAAAATTTCCGTAATTAAATGTCTCCCTGTCCTGCACACTACGAGTAGAGACCACCCACCTTAGTTTGGACATAGTCATTGCACTTTCTTGAATGGATTGGAAGTATGACACTATGTTCTGTATAATTCCTTTATGAATAGGCCCCAAGACTTGAATTACCCCTACTCTTTTCATCAAACTCCTTTGGTTAGAAAGCATTTGCAAAGGGTGCTTGGGTTCGATTCTTACCCAAATTTCCAACCCATACTCTTGCCTTTGGAAGGCACTATGAGCTTTGAGCCACTTGATTTTATTGACTGCAAATGAGATAAATGCCTGGAACTGGATGTCTCCCACGAAAGAGCTGGAATTCTTCTCTACCTCATCTGCTAATATAAGATTGTGCAAGTAGAATTCACAGAGCAATCTTTGGACCTTTATACAATGTTGTTTGCAACAGCAATTAAAATCTTCAGTGTTGTTCAGTTCAATCAATTTTCCAGCCCTTACGGCCTTGATTTTCAACAATAGATATCTCTCTAACAGAAACAAAGCATAATTATTAGCAAGAGCCCTACATGTCAAAACATCTGTATACAATGAGCAGATAGAATCTATCTGAGCTATGGTCTTATTCAATTTGAGCTTGATATTTTCTACTTTCTCTTCTACCTGCCTGCATCTATAGAAGGTCTCACTCTCTATTGTATTCATTTCTTGGAGTTGTTTCTGCAATGCTTGATATTTTTTCCATGGAACAATTTCTTGTTCCATCTGTTCTAACGCAAGTCGTGCCTAAGCTAATTCTTCTTGAAGATTCGTAATAGTGGTGTCATTGTACAATATGATGTATTTAGCTAATAAACTGGTTTGGGTGCCCACATTATGGGAAAAAATGTGCTCTGTCTGAGTTTCCTTATTATTAGAGGTCCAAGCCTCTGTCTAAGTTGTTGTATATATGAAGATTACATGACGTTCTTCTCGAATAATGGCAGGTTGAGGAGACATGGGCTCAGTTTGAGTCCCGGTAGTCTTCTCTTCATATATTTCTGTTTGGACTGTCGTGTTGGCTGTCTCTGAAGTTCTATCTGTTGCCTTTTCCATGGTGATTTCCTTGATCTTTCTTCTAAGTCTTTTCACTGTTTTACGCAGCTTCTGCCGTTCCTCCCTAAACTTTTTCAACTTAGCTCTATTGTTTCTCAACGGAGCCACTATCCTTCTGTCAGTCTCATGAATAGCTTCTACTTCCAATGATCCTATTCGGTCATCCTGGCTTCGTCCTAATAGGACCGTATCTCCGGACTGAGTTTCGACTTCCTGAAGAACTTCTGTTTCTACTTCTTCTTCGTGGCCTATACTTTCTGTAGTTAGGCCTATCTGGCTATTTTCCACTGGAAGCGTGTCACTAGAATGGTGCATTGTTTCCTGACTAGCTTCTTCATTTATTTCAGCTTCGAAGCTTGCTTCCTTTAAAGGAGATATATGTTCAATATTTCTGGTATTCTCGGGAGATTGAATTATTTCTTAGTTCAAGTTAAGTGGGTTTTACTAGTGCATATAATCACTCATATTAGCCAGAACTTGGAAAATTCAAAATCATGCAATAAATTGCCTTGGGGGCTCATACTTGGTGTCAGGGTGAGTCCTAATTCATTCCTTTGTTCCTCCCCAGACTGTTATGTTTCTTCACTGGGGTTATCCTGGCCTTCACCTTCTAGCTGCAAGGGTTGTTCTCTAATTGGGCTTGATATCTCTATGGGTTGGCTAGTGCTACCTTGAGAGTTTTCGGCCACCCCTAGCCTTGACCTTATCCTTGTGGACTTTCTACTTTTGAGAGGTATATTTCTTAAAAGGGAAGTTATTTTCCTTTTCTAAACTGGGATAGGGGTAGGAAAAGCTAAGCCTTCTTCCCGAGCTGATACTAAATCATCCCAGCTTAGTTGCTGCTGAGCGAGATTATGGCTAACTATCAATCTAATCAGCAGTGGTGGCTTACCACTGTTTCTACATGTTGGGACTGTCTCAACCTCTCAGCAATGTCATGCAATAAAGATTTCAACAATGTTGGTAAATTAACAGAGCATTTTTGTTTTAAAACTTCCAGAAGTTTAAGTTGGCTTGGCCTTACCACATCTTTTCTCCCATTGTAGGTGATGTAGTTCTAGACAATTATTGCTAATTATCCCCATGGCTCTCCAAGAGAAGATGGTCGAACACCTTTTCCTTTCTTGACCAGCTCCTGTCCTTCATCTTTGAAGATTTCGATGACATTCTGCAACTTCAATCGCTTGCCAGTCCACACAGGCCCTTCTGCTGGTAAACCAGATACTTCTACTATCACTGTGTCTGATAGAGAGATTTGTCTACCGCTTACCGTAGTTTTTTCATTCCACAAGTTCCGTAGAAACTCAATGGCAATGTCTTCGTTGGGTGCCTGAAATCGTGTGAAAAAGACTATCCACCAAGCTTGAGCTAAAATTGCCCTGGATGCATCAGAAACAACCAGTACTAGCGGTTCTCTGTGTATAGATCTTCCTCCCATGGCACTGAAACTCTGCAATTGATAAAAGTAGCAGGGAGAATGCAGGGACACACAAAGCAAAATAATGGAACAACAAATGGTTATGTGATATTTTATAAATGTAAATACCCTTATTGAGATCGTTATCATACCACATGCTTTTGTAATCGTGGAAAATCATATCTTTCTTGCAAAATCAAATGAAAAAGTGACAACGCACTTAAAAGTATAGTCAAGGTCCCTGCCCCTCTTCAAAATGATAGTTCTTCCTCGATCGAATAAATGAAAAGGTAAGGCGCGGGCGGCAAAGTACAGTGGTAATGAAGTGATGAGGTACGCGCAGTCATGACAAGATTATAACTTGTATTGGAGGAATAATATCAAGGCTCATACCATGATTTATAAATAAGTGATAAGCTATCGTGATATGATGTATGAAAGGGAAAGGAACAGTATGCGCAAAAACACAAGAAATCAAAACTTTTAGTGCCATTATTCCATGGAAACATTGTGATTGATTAAAAAGATATTCATGCATAAAGGTTAAAGGTGTGTTGGGATTACAATTTCTCCATAGAATTTTTTTTTATAAGAAGAGGGTATGAGAGATTATTGATGTAGAGTAAAGCTTCAATGCCATCAGCAGAGCTTCTGCCACCCGCAGGCGTCCATAGCCTTGACAGAGTTGCTTTTAACCTTTGGGAACCATGGTCCTCTATGTATAATTGGGGAAGTGTCTAATGGTATCCATAGTAGAGACCAATGTGCTGGTTTGGTGACCAGGTGAACACATTTCCATTCACTGGGAAGTAGCGAAAGTGGTCATTCCAGCTCGTGATGAGGCCTCTTGTTTCCAAGGATGATTATTACGTCTATTGGATCATAACCCTGGTGTGGTATCCATAATGGGAATGCCACTTTTCTCCTTCCTTATGATCATGGTAGGCTGGCTCGTGATGAGACCCCCTATCCTCCATCTGTGGAAAAAGAATCATAAACTCAACAATGAAACAGACTCTTATTTTAATTTCATTATTTTTTAAATTCAGTCCCCCATTTATACATAGCGGGTGATTCACCACTCCTTAAGAGTAGGGATGGCAGAAGAAGTTTTGAGATATCAATATATAAAGAAATATACCCATCATATTATTGATAATATATAGAGAAAGTTATATAAGCAAGGGGAAACTAGCATGGTAAAGATAATCAATCAATGTGTTTTAGAGTGGAACTGAGGATAGTAAAATGAAATAGATACTATGTCCTTTTCTCTTTTGTTTCTATTATCATGAAACAATATTATTAAATATGATAATATACACGGTATTTTTCCTGGTCTACTGATCTTCCATACATATTATATCTTGCATGCCATTACGTTCTCAAAAATATTCACCAAATGTTGTTTTACAAAAGAAAAATCCACAAAAAGCGTGTTGTTCCTTAAAGAGAACAACAAAAGAAATACACGCAGAAAAAATTTGATGTTCCTTGTAAGGAACAACAACTGTTCCTTGTAGGGAACAAAAAAAATGCATACGAAAAAAAATTGTTGTTCCCTGTTAAGGAACAGCAGCTGTTCCCTGTAGGGAAGAACAAAAACACACACGAAAAAAATTGATGTTCCCTGTAAGGAACATTAGTTGTTCCCTGTAGGGAATAGAAAAAATACATGCTAAAAAAATTGTTGTTCCCTGTAAGGAATAGTAGTTGTTCCCTATAGGGAACAACAAAAAACACACACGAAAAAAATTGATGTTCCTTGTAAGGAACAACAGTTGTTCCTTGTAGGGAACAGCAAAAATACATACAAAAAAAAATTGATGTTCCTTAGAGGGAACAACAGCTGTTCCCTGTAAGGAACAACAAAACGAAATATACAAAAAGTAATGTTATTTTTAGGAAACGGTCAATGTATGTAAATGAAATTTGTTGTTCCTTGTAGGGAACAACAAAAGAAAAACAAAACTAAATATTTGTCAAACAAATCCAATCAATCGAAAAAAACAAATTTATGTACATAATTCAAAAAAGAATACGTCTCACTGGGCTAGTGTTGTGGAAGGGTTACCCTCCTCAGAAAGAATTTGTATTGTGGAATCTTCCCATATTTTCTGGAAAAAGGATTCCCTTGTAAGCGGTTTGTGATAGATGAGTACTCAATGTCTGTTTTCTTTAAAAGAGTGGCTAGACCCATCAATGGTTGTTAATGTAAGGGTACCATTTTCATGCACTTATTATATCTCATAGGGGCCTAACCATCTGGTCTGAAGTTTGCCTGGAAAATCATGGAACCTAGAATCATACAAAAGTGCCCAATCACCTTCATGGAAGGTTTTTTTCTTGATGAGGGAATCATGTCATTTTTCTCTTTATTTTTTGATTAGTGCAGTATGCTGAAGAGATGATAGCCGGATTTCATCTAATTCATTTATCTGCTGTAATCGATTAATATGGGCTTCAGTTAAATCCAGTCCTACTGCCTGGGTTGTCCTTAGCATTTGTATCTCAAATTCAATAGGAAAGATAGGTTCCTTACCAAATACCAGTTGATATGGGGAGTATCCAGTAGTGTTCCTCCATGTTGTACGGTATGCCCACAAGGCTTGTGGCAGTCGAGTAGCCCAATATCGTCTATGTGATGAGACCGTCTTTGTTAGGATAGCTTCAATTACCTTGTTGGTGCTTTCTACCTGCCCATTGGCTTGCGGGTGATATGGAGAGGTAATCCTGTGAATAACATGGTGATTTTTCAATGTAGCAGCAATCTTGTGGCCCACAAATTGTGGTCCTCCATTAGTGATTACTTCTTTGGGTAACCCATATCGTACAAAAATTTCAAAAAGAAAATGTATTATGGTTTCTTCAGTGGCCCTAGGTAATGCAACTTCTTCCACCCACTTGGTCACATATTCTATTGCAACCAATATGTATGATTTCTGATTGGATGATGGGTTAATCGGCCCAACAAAATCCAGTGCCCAACGCTCAAAAGGTTCTATAATCAACTATGGATGCAGGGGAATCTCATCATATTGGCCAGGGCGGCCCATCTGTTGGCAGTGATCGCAGGCTTGGATGAATTTCTTAGCATCCTTAAAGATCGTGGGCCAATAATAGCCCATTTGTAAGATTTTATGTCCAATTCTGCGGTCTGCAAAATTTCCACCACATGGTCTATCGTGGCAAGATTTTAAGATGTCATAGATTTCACCTTCCCTGGTACACTTGCAGATGTGCATATCAGCCCCTGTGTGAAAAAGATATCCTCCAATCCAGGAGAACCGAGTGCTACGCTGTACTATGGATTTCCTTTCTCTGGATGTCAAATGCTTAGGTAGCTTTCCTACTGCTAAAATTTTTTCCACATCTGCATACCATGGTGTTTTTATGGTAACAATGAACAAGTGTTAATCTGGAAACTGATCTTCCATTGCTATTGAATCATTTGTTCTTGGTACTCGGGAAACGAAATCAGCTACAAGGTTTTCCTTCCCTGGTCGATCCCTTATAGTTATATCAAATTCCTGCAAAAGAAGCAACCAACGTGTCGCTCTTCCATTAGTAACTGGTTTATTAGCTAAATATTTAATGGAAGAGTGTTCCGTATACAAAATTACATGGTATCCAGTTATATAGTGTCTGAATTTGTTAATAGCATAAATGACTGCTAAAAAATCCTTCTCTGTTACTATGTAATTTAACTCGGCAGGAGTTAAGTTCTTGCTAATGTAATATATAACATATGGTTTCTTTTCCTCCTCTTGGCCAAGAACTGCTCCAATGGTTGTATCTGATGCATCTGATGATATTTGGAAGGGTATATCCCAGTTTGGTCCTCGTAGTACTGGTGCTGTAGTTACGAGCTATTTCAAATCTGAAAAAGAAATATCACATTTGTCAGTCCATATGAAATCAGTGTTTCTTGTTAAGGCATATAGTGGTGCAACAATCTTTGAAAAATTCTTGATAAATCTACGATAATATCCAAAAAATTCTAAAAAACTACGTACCTCTGTTTGAGTGCAGGGAGTAGCTAATAAAAGAATTACCTGTATCTTTGCCGGATCTACTTGAATTCCAGCTGCTGAAATGTAATGTCCCAAGATCAGGCCTTTTTTCATCATCATTTGGCACTTTTCGTGAATTAAACATAGGCTAGTAGCAATACACCATTCCAGAAATTTTTTCTAATGTCTGTAATGCTTGGTCAAAGTCATCTCCATAGGGTGTAAAATCATCCTTGTATACCTCTAATCCTTCATTTACCAGGTCTGCGAAAATACTAAGTATGGCTCGTTGAAATGTGGTGGGTGCATTGCACAATCCAAAAGGTAATACCTTGTAGGAAAATGTTCCCCAGGGACAGGTAAAGGTAGTCTTGTCCTGGTCCTCCGGAGCAATCTAGATTTGATTGTAGCCACTGAAGCCATCCAGGAAAGAGAAAAATTTCTTTCCTGCCAGTGTATCCAGAATCTGATCAATAAATGGAAGGGTAAACTGTTCTTTTTGCATGGCTTTGTTGAGTTCTCTATAGTCAACACATATTCGCCATTTCCCATTCTTTTTAGGAACTACAATTAATGGAGAGACCCATTTATTGTCAGGTATAGGATAAATAAAATTAACATCTAACAGTTTTTGAAGTTCTTCTTTAACAATATATTTTAAATGAGGATTTAATCTTCGTTGAGGTTGTCAAATGGTTTTTGCATCTTTTTCAATGTAGATATGGTGCATGCATAGCTGGGGATCAATCCCATTCATGTCTGAGTAGTCCCAAGAAAAATCTTATTTATGTTTTAAAAGAAATTGAGTAAGTTTTTTCCGTTGATCATGACTCAGATTACTATTAATGTTTAGGGTTTTCCATGGCTCAATTTCTATAGATTTTCTATTATAAATAGTGGTTGTTGGTATCGTGTGGTCACTGATTTCTTTGGGGGGATCCTCTTCAATTTTGTTATCAAGAACTGCTTCAATCATGTGACATTTGAAGCTTGATGTGGAGGTAGGATGATTTATAAAGGTATTAATAACATCATCTTCTGTTTGATTTTTAAATTCAAGGGCATCTACCATAGTTAATGATGATCGAA
This sequence comes from Pinus albicaulis, assembly GCA_034641835.2. Classification (NCBI taxonomy): domain Eukaryota; kingdom Viridiplantae; phylum Streptophyta; class Pinopsida; order Pinales; family Pinaceae; genus Pinus; species Pinus albicaulis. The sequence goes on from CM076575.1 coordinate 1,410,207,536, forward strand.
TGTTTTCTGTGAAATATGTTGTGGGTTGTTTCCTATTTTGTATAATAGTCAGACTTGGCTAAGCAGGGGGATATAAAGCTAAATTTTTTACATCTGTTCCCCTAGTTATTTTCATATTTCCTGTCCGGCAGCTGATATAAGCATCAGCAGTTGCTAGCCAAGGTCTTCCTAGTATTAAAGGATGCCCATCAAGCCGACTTCTGGGATTAATGATCAAGAAATCTGCTAGGTATTCCCAAGAATCTATAGACACCATTACATCCTGTAATGTCCCCTCTGGTTTGACAACCGAGCAGTCAGCTAATTCCAGTAGAGTCGTGGTTGGATCTAAGGTTGTGATGCCAAGATTTTGACAGGTTATTGTCGTGAGAATATTAATGGCTGCTCCTAAATCAACTAATGCATTGGGAAAATAACAACCATTTATCTGGAATGTAACGATGGGGTTTCCAGGATCTTCATATTTCACTAACATTTCTCTGCCTAATAATAAATCAGACAGAGTTCCAACAACATGGACAATGGGGTTTATTATTGATTTCCTCACAGGCTTCTTTATACACAGTTCTTTGATAGTTTTAGCATATATTGGAATGTCCTGGATAGCCTGGAGGAGGGGGATTTTTATACAAATATTTTTCAATTCTCCCAGAAGATCAAAGCCATGGGTTTCAATTAGACGTGGTATCAATAGTCTTTCTAGGAATGGGGGGGAAGTGGGTATAATTTTTTCAAGATTTTTGTGTATGATTGTATCTTCCCCCTATTTTATTTGTTGGTTGTCTACAATCAGAGACTTATTTGTGAGAAGTTCTTCAGGTTGCAAGTCTTTATCCTACTCTGGAGTAATTATACGTCCAGATCTTAACTTAAGCTCGTTACATTCTCTCAACTCCATTTCAGGGTTTAGACCTTCTATGATTTGTATTGAATGAATTGATCTATTATTTGGGTTTGGGTTGGGTTGAGCTGGGAGTTGCGGTCGTATGTTCGTTTGAGGATTTTGTTTCAACGTTAAGGTTGGTTGAGGTAGAGGGCCTGTTCCCATAGTCTGGTTTGTGACTCTTTGCCAATTTGATTTCCAATTTGAATTTTTTGAAGTGGAGGGGGACCATTGGGATGAATAAGGGTTATTCTGCCAGAATTATGGTGGGTAAGGAAAATTCGGCCAACTATTATTGTTTGAATTTGATTGATTTGGCCAACTATTGTTGTTTAAATTTGATTGATTTGGCCAAGATGGCATAAAAAATTCTTGAGGTGGCAAGAAAGGTGGTTGATTCTACCATGCTCCCCCTGAATATTGTTGAGAATTATATTGCTAAAGGGGAAAAAATGAAGATGGATCAGTGGGCATACCTATCTAACATGCTTTCCATTGTCGATGCTGGTTTAACTGATACACTGGTTCCACTTCTTCTTCTGCCTCCTTAAAGACTACTTTTATTCCTGGAAGTGATGGGCAGCTTTCTGTGGTGTGTTCTTGGGTGCATATGGCACATATTGTTTTTTCATCTAGGGGGAATTCCTTATGACTGTTCTTTTTTCTACAACGCGGGAAAAAGATAGCCAAGTTCTGCTCTGCTATGGCCTGCTTTTTCTTAGCTTTCATAACATCTAGTTGTGTTGTTAGATTTCCCAAAATATTATTTTTGAATTCCTCCAACAAATTTTCGATTTCACTTCGTGTAATGCTTTCTCCTGAAGCATTGCTATCTCTAGAGTTCACCTCTCGTCTAGCTGGTTTGAGTCTTGAACTGACCCTAGAACATTTAATGCACAAATCCATAATATCGTTATAATTTTCTTGATAAATATCACCTTTGCCCATTATATTTAATGTTTCCACCCATTGATCCTTCATACCTCTAATTAACGTAGTTTTCAGAACATTATCAGGAATATTTGCATAAGGGGATCTTTGAAAATTATATTGAAAACGTTCTACATGTTCTTCCAAGGTCTCGCAGGGTTTGGCTACCATCTGAAAATTTTCATCTTTTAATTCTCTTGTTCGGAAATAATCTTGATATTTCTTAAGAAAATATTCTTTCATTTGGTCCCAATCATTAATGGTACCTCCACCAAGTCCCATGAACCAACGCAGAGTTGCTCCCTTCAAAGTAGATGGGAATAACTTCAGCTTTTGGGGGTCGGTAGTGTAATCATATCCTCTACATAAGACATCAAACTCAAAAAGAAACACATCGGGATCTTCTGAAGTTAGCCCATGGAAATTAGGGATATTTTGCAATGGAATAGCTTTCATGGGAGTGTTGACAGTTGTGTCAATGATAGGATATTGTAATGTAGAAGTTTGAGCTGGCTGGTTATGAGCCATTTGATAAAAAATATGCCAATATCCTTCAGGGATCTCCAGAGTTGGCAGGTTATTCCTAGGATGTCTAGGAGAGGCTGGAATAACCTAACAGTACTACCTTGATCTGGAATACTGGGTGTCCTCTATTCAATTATTATTTCGGGAGATCCAGGTTCTAATGGTTTAATGTCGAGATTACTTGTTTCTCCTTCTCCTTCACGGATAGTACTAGAATTTCCTTCTTGTAAAGGATCGGCTTGTAAATTATCAATGTCTAGGAAACTCTGCTTAGTTACTTCTTCAGGAAGTCTTGGTTCTGACAGATGAATTTCAAAATCACCTGTTTCTCCATCTCCTTCACAGAGGTTGTTATAATTTCCTTCTTGTGAAGGGCTTGTTTGTAAATTTTCAGTATCCTAAAAAATTTGTTTTATCCCTTCAGTTTCACCATGAATCTCAGTGTTAGCTACAGATGGTGATCCTATGGCTTGAAGGAAGTCAATAGGACGTCTGGTAGCAACAATTTGGGGTCCTACAGATGGCTGAGACTCAGCTTTTCTTATGATTTCATTGATAAAGGTTGTTCGCCCAAGGGTCACCGGTCCCTTAGGTTTTTCGGGTCTAGGAGGAGTAATTTCATTTTTTTTATATTTCTTATTCATTCAAGAGAAATGAAAGCATACATTCCTACCTTAGAATTCTATGCAGTTCTGCTATAAAGCGGTCAGATGAATGAGCATGTTCCTCATTCATTATGTAGGTTCTTACCTTTCGTTTTTAATACCCAGTTCTTTCTTAGAAGAAAAAAATCAAATATGCATCACTCTTTCTAAATGGCTACACTCTCCCCGGAAACAGTGCCAAAATGTTGGGTGATAAAAGGTGCTGCTTAAAACTCATAATTATCTCACATTAATCATCAATCCAGGTAAGTCCTCTACTTTCGAGAGTGTACACAGTATGTGGCTACTATTATTTAAAGAGTAATGGTTTGTAGCATAGATCTTAACACAAATTTAAATCAGAATATCTAACAGAATCTAATGGAAATTATTAAAGAAACATAAAAGTGCGGTCTTCTATTGAAATCAAAGCTTACATCAATCTAGATAACAATATCATCAGATGAGAGCACAGTGGCAATAACTCACCTCTACTTTAGCTAATAAAATCTAAATTCTATTAAATCTATTGTGAATGCAATCAAGACAAGGGTAATATCATTCCGAGAGTCCAAAAGCAGTAATCAAAATCTTGCAGAATATAATGCGCTTGTTTAAGGAATCTCACAAAGCATTACAATATGAATCACAAGCAGAATGTAATCAATCCAATAGTAATGCAAAACATGAACAGAATGTAAATCAAGAAATAAGGAACAGCTTAAATAAAATATACTCACACGGGCAAGAAATTATCAAATTGATTAAGCGCTAGGAAACTGCTTCCTGAGGCTGGGCCCTTAGCCACCAGCAAGTACTGCTACGTTACTTAAAATATGGCGAGAGAATAGAAACTCAATTATGTATTAATAATTGAACTGAAGTAACAATACAATAAGTCGTGCTCTCAAAAACACAATCTGTAATTATGTTTTACAAATTATAAAATAATAGAGATTCTCCCCATCCTTCCTATCATCACTTGCTTTTATAGTCAAGCGGAGATAAAAATTAAACAGTAAATACGATCCCTCAGGATCTCCGATCCTCAGGGATTCGTAACCAATTCCTAACTTAAAACACATCCCGCTCTGATCTTCTTCATGTATTCTTAATCCTGGCTATAACCGACGTGCTTCCTTCTCCATTGGTCAGATTTTGTTGTTCTAATTTTTTTTTGTCAGGTTCCTTTGTTCCAACGCTAGGGAACAACAATCGTTCCTTACCATTTCCTTGTATAAAGAAAGATAGTAGTTAGTTAAATCATATAAGCACATGATTCCTTCATTATCCTTAATATTTCTAGGATATTAGGATATTAGGATATGAAAGAGATAAGAATTATGGAAAAAAATGGTGAATTCAACAGTAAATACATCCCTATTTCGTGACTCAACAAGCTGCGACCTGTTTCTCCTCTTCAAAAGATTCCGGAACAGATGCTTCATGACCTCGGCAATATTTTTAGCCTCAACCATGTTGTCGAATTTAACTTGCACATTTTCCATGCCACGGATATTTTCAAGAACCCATCAAACCTTCTCTAGCCACCCCTGCTCCACCATACTTTTCGGGGTTTCACACCCTCAATTGCTCGTGATTCCAAAAGAAACGAAGAGAATAGAGGAGGGCTGTTGGGATTCAAGCCACTGCAAATGTGCCCTTGCATATTTTTCCTCTTCTTGTTTGCTTGAATGTAGAAAATTAGTACTGATCAATGCATTTGAAGTAGTTGAATACAAAAACGAAGAGGGTAGGATCGGCCTGAGTGCCTAAACTGGTTGTTAGTAGACTTTCTCATGTGTTGGAGACTGCTATGCTCCAACTCTTCTAAAATGTTACATATCAACCCCTAAATATGCATATTGTGAGAAATATGATGATTTATGATCCTGTTAGAGTTTATCAATATTGGAAGCCTTAACGACAGGGTTGTTCCTAGAGATCACCTTAAGACCAACAACCTTGAAATCGAAGGAGAAACTATGTTTCTCAATTATCCCAACTCGTTTCCAGCATGAGAAGCACTGGGTAGGGTTAGTATTTTTGGCATGAGGCTGCAAAGAGGAAAAATGAGAATACGTAGCCTCTAGCTGGCTTGACATGTCTAAGGTTCCGGCCATGGCTGTAGAAATGTGTGAAGGAAATACAGTAAAATCTAGTCCAAGATCACAAAAAGAAATGGAAATAAGAAATATCTTCTTCAGTTATCTCCAAAGTCAGAGTATACAAAGGCCTACAAAACGAAGCCATAACAAGTCTCCTTGATTCTTACATAATTAATATTTACATGCATGATATTCAAAGCTAATTCAATAAGCTGAATCAGAAATAGGCATGACATCAAAGCTCCAAAGCTGCAAGGCATTCTCACCATCTGGAAATGAAGCGTCACTAATATTGTTGGTATACATGCACCTAGATTAGCTGTGTTGGTGTACATGCACCTAGATTAGCTTTAGTTAAACTCTAGATATTGCATGTGATGTGCACTTAGCTTAGTTAGTTAACTTATTGCTTGCATTCGATGTGCACTTGCTTAGTTAGTTAACTTACTGCTTGCACGTGGTGCATGTGCACATTAGCAAAACATAAAGCACACTTAGCTTCAGTTAGCTTTAAATATCCATAGTTATTGCATGTACAACTAAGATTAACTTAGTTGCTTTTATGTATTTATTCCAAAACTAATATTGAAGAATCAATTTGATTCTTTTCTCTATTCTTTCTCGCTCCTTCCTTCTCTTGCAAGTTTGTTCATTGTTTTGAAAATCTAGATCTTTGTATCTCAAAATCTTACATGGTATTAGAGCATGGGGATTTGTAATCAGTGCACAAGCAATTTTTATTTGCAGGTTTAGAAGATTGAAGCAACAACAAAGAATGGAGTCTAAATTGGAGTTTCCACAATCGTCAATTCTTACTCCATATAATTACTTCGAATGGAAGCCAAAGATTCTACTTTATCTCAAAATTCGAGGCTTATTTCAAATAACCATGGAAATAGAAGTTGAACCAACATTAGCAATGGATAAAGCAAGATATTTAAATCACATGGGCGAGGCCTTCGACATCCTATGTTTATCTATCTCTCCAGAACTGTTATTTCATGCTGATCATGTTCAAATCCAAATGAAGTATGGAAAACTTTGGAAGGATAGTTTGGAAAATAGAATGAAATGCAAGGTCACATTCTCAAAAATGAGTTAAACTCATTAGATCCGAGAAATTTTGAGAACATTCAAGATTTTTTCACAAGGTATAAATCCTTGTTGCTTCAGGTGAAAGGATGCAGGATCGACAAATCCAAAAAAGAAAATCAGTTGATTCTTTCCATTTTATAAAAACTTGGTCCAAAGTATGCAGTATTCGTCTCTACATTCCACACAGTAAGATCTGCAACCGGTGCAACTTGGAAGATGCCCTCATTGGATTATTTTATTCAATATTTGATGCATGAGAAAGATAAGCTCATCAAAATGGGCACACTTAAAAATTCCAAAGTGCATGCACTTACTATGCATGCAAAAGGAAAGGAAAATTCCAAAGACCATCAGAAAGGAAAAGGGAAGAAGGATCCTGATCCAAGAAAGGGAGGAAATCCCAAACCCCCTCTGATGGATCATCCAGCTCAAAGGAAAGGAAATGAATGAAATGGAAATCAATGTGAAATTATTTCCACCTTGGTTTTCACCCTAAATCTGCTTGCATGAAGAATACTATAGATTTTATGGCACAGACACTCCAGCAACACAATCTTGGAGACCATATTCTTGAGAATGCCAAGAAGAATTCTGGAGAAAAAGCACCAGATCCAAGAGGTAATGGGCATGATTTGATTGCTCTTCATTCTGCACCACAAGAATGGATCATCGATTCAAGAGTTTCACATCATATGGCTTCTTCAAAGGAATCCTTTTCTTCTCTACATGCATAGTCAGGACCTCCTATTCTCATGGGGGATAATTTTGCAGTTGCATCAACTTGACAAGGAAGAGTGCAATTCGAAGATGGAAGTTTTTAGAATGTCTTGCATATTCCAAGGCTTTCTGTGAATCTTCTCTCAGTGTATCAAATGACACACATGTGAAGCGGAAGGAAAGTGGAATTTACCCTGGATTCCATGAGCATTTATGACATGAAAACCAACTTGAATATTGCATCTGGCAAGGTAAATGATCAATCTCGTCTATATACATTTTTTGATTTTGTTCCTCAATCAGATTCCATTTTTCTACTTACGCATGAAAATGAAGAAAGTAGGATTTGGCACGAGAGATTTGGGCACTTGAATTTCAGATATATGCAACAGCTTAGCAAGCAAGGGATGGTCAAAGGATTGCCGACCATTGAATTTTCAAATGGTTTTTGTAATGGATGTGCTCTTGGAAAGCATCCATAAGACAAATTCAAGAAGGGGCATGCATGGAGAGCCTCTTCACCTTTGGAACTGATAAACAATGATATCATGGGTCCATTTCTAGTGCTTTCAATGAGAAAATCAAGATATGTGTTGTCATTTATAGATGATTACACAAGATTCACTTGGGTTTACTTCTTGAAACTCAAGTCTGAAGTTTTTCAACATCTAAAGATTTTCAAAGTGCATGCGGAAAATTAGTCTAGAAAACGCATCAAGATACTCCACACAGATAATGGGATGGAATATGTCAACAAAGATATCAAGAATATTTGTAATGAAATAGGCATACAGTTCCTTACACTCCACAGAAAAACAACGTGGCTGAAAGGAAAAATTTATCTTTGAAAGAGATGGCTAATTGCAGTTGCATGCAAGATCTCTTCCGTCGAAATTGTGGGCTGAAGCTATCAATTGTGCCTCGTACATGCATAACAGATCTCCTCATAAATATGTTACTGGAAAAACACCTTTTGAGGCTTGGACTGGAATGCAACCTGAAGTCAATCATTTCCGCATTTTTGGATCTCGAGCATGGGCCCACATTCCTATAGAGAAGAGAAAGGATTTGGAGCCTAAAAGTAAAGCATGCATGTTTGTTAGATATTCTGATGAATCCAAAGCGTACATATTTCTTGATATCAACACTGAAGAGCTCTTTATTGAAAGGAGTGTAAATTTTGACGAAGATGTTTTGCATTCACCAGTGGATGAACTTGTTACCAAGTTTCCATCACCACTCATTGATGAGTATGCAGTTGAAACTTCAGATCAGAATTTTGATGAAGATGATTCTTTTCCTGTGATGCCTATTGGACCACCAGTTTTTGAACATCGAGATCATACTTCCGCATGTAGTTCAAAATATTCTCAACCACCTTCAACACAAAAATGGCACACCATGAGTGATATCCTTGATGATCCTACCTCTATACCTCTGTTTGAGGAAGATCTGCAAGCACTCTTAGCTATGGAGCCATGCATTCCCATGCATGCTTATATGATGCATGCATCTGATCCATAAATTTATGCAAAAGCAAGTGGGAATCCTAAATGGGAAGCAGTAATGGATGAGGAATATAACTCTCCCATTGAGAACCAGACTTGGGATTTGGTTCCGCTACCTTCCAATCGCAAACTTGTGCAAGTGCGTTTACCGGACCAAGAAAGCAGAAAATGGCCAAGTTAATCGATATAAGGCACGATTGGTAGCAAAAGGTTTTCAGCAAGTACATGGTGTTGACCATGATGAGACTTTTGCTCCAGTGGCAAAAATGGATTCCATTCGGCTAACTCTCTCCATTGCAGCAACAAGAGGATGGGAGGTGAATCATATGGATGTGAAGAATGCCTTTCTTCATGGTGATCTCGAGGAGGAAATCTACATGGAGCAACCACTAGGATACATGCACAATTCATCTCTGGTATGAAAACTAAATAAGTCTCTCTATGGCCTCAAGCAGGCACCTAGAGCAATGTATGCAAAGATGGATTCTTATTTGTTATCTCAAAATTTTGTACACTGCAAATCTGATTCCAATGTTTATTTTTTGAAGAAAATTGACTCCTTGTTGATCATAGTACTCTACGTAGATGATCTTTTGATAACAGGTAGTTCAGCTTCTGTCATTACTAAGATTAAAACTGCATTTCATAAGTGGTTTTCTATGACAGACATGGGCTTGCTAAATTTCTTCCTTGGACTAGAGATCAATTAGAGTGATTCTGGGATTACCATTTCTCAACCAAAGTATGCCAGAGATATTTTGGCACGATTTCACATGAGTGACTGCAAGCCAACAACCACACCTTTCTTATCAGGGATAAAGCTTGAGAATGGAAAAAACACACCATTGGTTGATTGCACATTGTACCGTCAGCTTGTGGGAATTATTCTTTATCTCACTCACCCCCATCCTGATCTCTCATATGCCGTAAGAGTAGTTTCCAGATACATGCAGGAGCCACATGAGTTACACTAGAACGCTGCAAAGCGCATCCTTCGATATTTCCAGGGGACAATCACCTATGGGATTCATTATGTAGCCAATTGTTCTTTGAATCTCATTAGGTTCACAGATTTAGATTGGGCTGGCGACACGATTGATCACAAGTCCACCTCCGGTTATATACTTAGTTTGGGATCCGGTTTAATTTGTTGGTTAAGCAAGAAGCAGGCTTCCATTGCTTTATCATCAGCAGAGGCCGAGTATAGAGGAGCAGTCAATGCCACTATTTAGGCAATTTGGCTACAACATTTCCTATATAAGCTTGGGATCAGTTTCCATCATCCAACTGTCATCTGGTGTGATAATCAAAGTACGCTGAAGTTTTGGAGAGATCCAGTGTAGCGGAAACAGACCAAACAGATCAAGATCCACATGCACTTCATTAGAGAACTCATTCATGATGGGATCATCTATATTCAGTACTGTCCTAGTTCCGAGAAGAATGCTAATATCTTCACCAAGACTTTCACTTTGCAGAATTTTTGATTCCTACGAGATCGTCTCGGGGTGAAGGACACGACTACCTAGCAGTTGTATTTTCTCTACTTTTGCATTATATTTTGAGGGGGTGTTTTCTTCCCACTGGGTTTTCCCTCTTTCCTCATTTTTATGCATTGTATATGGGAACCTAAAATGGCCGTGTTGTCGAGACTCATTCATTTTGCATCACACTCACCTAAGTTATTCTTAAGGGGGGGTTTTGGTGTACATGCACCTAGATTAGCTGTGTTGGTGTACATGCGCCTAGATTAGCTTTAGTTAAACTCTAGATATTGCATGTGATGTGCACTTATTTTAGTTAGTTAAATTACTACTTGCATGATGTTAGTCATCTATAATTTTCACTATCTGAAGATGACTAAATATCGGTTCTATATTTCTAGAAACAAAGTTCATGAACATTGTGAGTTCTAGAAATCTCACTACCTTCATTATCCTTAAGATAATTTTTTTTCACTATTTCATCATTCCATCATGTCAATTATCAACTCACCCATCCCAGAAGACCCATCATGGGCTCATGTCACTCAGTGTGTCTTTTTTGTGTCACCTTGGGCCTCAACCCTCTATTTTATTTTGTCGAACTTCTCCATTGTCCATCTAGGGTTTTTGAGGGAAAAATTTCTTGGTTTCATGACCTCCATGGTTAAAAAATCGACAACGCTTGTACCTTGATGCTCTTACACCTCCTCCTATCCTCAATATACCTTCATAAGCACTTCCCATCACTCCTATCCCTCAAACTTATCATTTTTCTACAAAACCTAGCCTCTTGCTACAAACTGACACTTTTCGAGATTAGGCCCGTGTTTTTCCCTTTTGGACCCTTTCCCCTCACTCAATCTTTGAAATTCCACTTTCTCCTACTCCTTAACATCCATCCCTATTCCCTAAATTTCCCAAAGAATTTATACAACCCTTAAACCCTTCATTCCCCTCCCTCTACAAGGCAGTCCTAATTTCCCTACACCAAACCCTAATTTCCTCTTCCAAATAAGCTAGGGTTTGCTATGGAAAGGAGGCATCAGAGCAGAAAATCCATATGGTAGTTCATATCAGAAATAATGAAGCCATACCAACTCATAAACATCATGCCTCCATCATTTTCCAAGAATTCATTCCAAGGGTCAAGTCATTTGCCACACCTAGGGCCAGTTTTGCTTACAAATATGTTTCTGGCCAAACAGAGATGAATTTGGAAAAAGTGAGAGTGGTTTTTGTCCACCATAGGGCCAAGAAGAAACACCTCCTCATTTTTTACATAGGTATCATGGTTTGGGAGAAATTTCAAAAATACAGGTGTCACGGGAGAATTTCTACACTGCTGGAGTGACCTTGGGAAAATCAAGTGTTTTCATAGCTAGAGTGTCCAAATGACTTGCTTTATGAGTCCAATGACAACTAGACTTGAAGATATTTCCAATGAGCTATCATGAGCTCAATGTGGAGTTGTGGAAGGCCTCCAAAAGTTTTTTTCACCAGCACTCTGCATTTCTGCACCATCACTCAACACTTTTTGACCAGTCATGGGAAAATCAACTTTTGACAGGGAAAATCAACTTCAATCAGGAAAAAAATGGTATATTTGGAAATTATATAGGTTAATATTTCCAACGAGCTATCACGGGCCCAATTCCGACATTGAGAAGGTCTCCAAAACACTGCTGCAAAAGGCTTATTTCTATGTTACGCTCCTGAGAGCCCGACTGGCCCGTCTCCTGCCAGTTACGCACCAGTGTTATGAACCTGTGCTACACACTGGTGTTACGCACAGGAAAATTTTGCCCAAATTTGCTAAAACGAGTCAAATTTCAGTTTTTTCACCTTCAAAGCTTCTGCAAAGGTCAAGACATAAGGTTGGTGATTTGTTTTCAATGCCTCCCAAGCTTTCATTTTCCTAAGAAAATTCATATTTAAAGGCTTAATTTAACCAAACCCTAGGCTGCATAAAAATCAATTTTAAAAACCTTTGGTTATGGTTTGAAGGAAAAATTATTATATGTGCAAGGGGAGGCTGAGTGACATCAAACAAACCTCTAAACACTGAGTGCACTCTTGGAGAGTTTCACCTTGCCCCTATTTGCCAAGGTTTTCCCTCACATCACTCAGTTTCCCTCCATAAACCTAAAGAACCTCACCAAGCTAAAAGGTCCTCTTGTCCTAGGCCATTCACCCTGTCTAAACAATAAATTAGTAGGTCAGAGGCATAGTTTAATGAAAATAAAGACGGTAACAGCCACAATGAGGAACAAGATAAGGATGATGGAAATGATGAATACATTGGGGCAAAAAACAAAGTTTAAAGGGGAAGAGCAGCAGGGTGATGATGAAGACCAAGAAGGTAATGAAGACAATGATGAATATGGCAACCAAAAAGAAGGTTCACATGACAACCATGAGGAAAAGTACTTGTACATGACAGTAATCACAATGATGGTGCAGACAGTGATGACATGACCAAAGATGATGATACGTGAAGAAACAAATGAAGATGATGAGGAAGTAAAGGACCAAACACAAAAAATTGATAAGGCTACAAAGAATTTGAAAATGAAGGCATTTACCAAGACAATGATACAAATGAGACAGTCAATGACAGTTGTCATGACTGTCATGACACTCATCTTGCCTCCATCATTTTCCAAGAACTCATTCCAAGGGTCAATCCATTTGCCACTCTTAGGGATAGTTTTGCTTCAAACTATGTTTCTAAGCTAAAAGAGATGAATTTGAAAAAAGTGAGAGATTTTTTTTTCCATCATAGGTCCAAGAATAAAAACCTCTTTCAGTTTTTACACAAGTATCATGGTTTGGGAACAATGTCAAAAATACAGGTTTCACCATAGAATTTTTGCACTGCTAGAGTGACCTTGGAAAAAATTAGTTTTTATCATAGCTAGAGTATCCAAAATACTTGTTTGATGAGGCAAATGACAACTATACTTGAAAGGCTTTCCAAAGAGACATCACGGAGCCAAATCCAACATTAGGAAGTGGTCCTAAACTTTGTTGCAAAACACCCTATTTTTCTGCTGAAGAGGTGTTACGCACAGAGAAGTGTTGGGATATTTGATTTTTAAATAGGAAAGTTGCATCCAATCAGCACAACGCAAGAATTTCTGGAAATTTGACTCATCAGGCTTTCCAACGAGCCATCACGGGGCCAAATCAGACATCGGGAAGTGGTACAAAACTTGGTTTTAAAACACCCTATTTTTCTGTTGAAGAGGTGTTACGCACAGAGCAGTGTTGGGAGATTTGATTTTTGAATAGGAAAATGGTATCCAATTGGCACCACTCAAGAATTTCTGGAAATTAGGCTCATCAGGATTTCCAACGAGCCATCACGGGCCTAATTCTGACACCAGGAAGGCCTTCAAATGCTCTCTGCAAAATGGCGCTACACATAGGAGAAGTTTAGCCAGAATTGCCACATAGAGATAAAAAATAAAATAAAAGAGGCAAAAAATCATGACAGCCTTGGATTTTTGGCTGAGGCTTGTCAGTAGGTGTCCAATACCTCTTGAAGGAACATTCCACAAATTTTGAGGCAATTTGGACAACTTTTTTTTTTTTCCAAATTTTGACCCCTAGGAGCGCAGCACCCCAGGTGTTATGCACAAAATTGGTGCATCCTCATCTCTCAAAGTTTACATTTTTTGATTTTTCACATCACCAATAGTCTGCTCACCAATTTTCAGATCATTTGGAGCAGTTTTAACCCCTCAAAAGGTTAAAAAACATCAAAACATTGACTTTCTGCCTCCTTTGCAGACCAAGTGTTATGCGCAGAGCAGTGTTGGGAGTTTTGATTTTTGAGCAGGTAAATGGAATCTATTCAGCACAAATCAAATTTTTTTGGAAATTAGACTCATCAGGATTTCCAACAAGCCATCACGAAGCCAAATCCGGTGTCGGGAAGACCTCCAAACGATTGCTGCAACAGGGCCTATTTCTGTGTTACGCACCTGGAAATTTTTCACTATTTGACACATGTGTTACACTCCTGTGGCTGAATGGAAAAAATGTGCATTTGGAAAGTTTTCTTATGCATGTCAGGCCTAAAATTCAATTTTATTTCCTCTTATAGTCGGAAAAGATATTTTATTTAGATATTTTTGTGCCTTGGGCTTTGCAAAGCCTCAAGGACAAGTTAGGATATTTCTCTTTGGCCAATAGGCTTCTAGGTGCTCTAGTAGGCTCTCTTCTCCTCATTTTTTATATAAGACATGAGGATTCATTATAATCAGTTGGGACTTTATGTGTTTAATAGCAATACATGGCTTTATGAGCTTGGACAAGATACTGGTTTTATGAAGTAAATGAATGGCTTGTGTGGCTTGATGTTGGAGAAGCTTGCTTATAGGATTCCATAGGTTGGTGAATGGTGATGTTTTCCTAACTTGTTAATGTTTTCTTGTCCTCATATTGTTTCAGTTTTCTTGGTTGATATAGATCAGAAAAGTATAGGTTGAGATATTCTCATGGAAGCAACCCAAACCCCCTGTTTGCTATAGTCTTGATGTTTTATTCTTTTAGTCATCTTAAGGAATTCTTGATTGCTCCTTAGGCCCACTAAAACTTGTTTTTGTTTCATGAATGGTTATTATTTTAGCTTATAAATATGATTCATGGTATTCCCTTCTTATTTAAAGTTTTCAAAACCCTATTGTGAAGCTCTTCTATGAAATATTGATTGATTAGGTTAAGACAAAGAGGCCTTGTTTCAATCTTGCCCTTTGCGCATTCTTGCCAACTTTTTTCAGAGTTCCCGATAGTTTGATATATGTTGTTTAGGATTTCCCTCTCCATATATTGAGTCATTTGTTTATCTCATGTGTTTTCTCAAAAAGTTGAAGGTGAATTTCTAAAGTTAGGAATTCTAATGCTTATATGTCTCACCGAAATGTTCATCTTACATGTTTATCAGTTTGAGTATTGTTCATAGAGATTAATGGTTTGCCCTACATATGACTACATATGTTTAAGATCTATTATTTTTTCCCAAACTTAATGTTCATTACACCTCATCATCACCTAAGGATCCATTAACCTTGCTAAATCGGCCTTACAATACATTCTGATTCATCATTTCGACACCCTCGACTTCTTCTGACCCCATAGCCCTATTAATTTGACAGCCTCTCATTCCACCTATCCTACTTAGTCATCTTAACCCAACCCAAAACAAAAAAACAAATTACACCTAACAACTAGCCTAAAATAAATGCGAACAAGTTCACATCCTTTGCACAATAGAGAGAGCCCTCTCTGAGTCCAGGAAGGCTAGGTCCTAGGACTCCAAATACTAGTATGATGTTACCATGTCATTTGGTTTAGCCAATCTACCAAATCATGGGACCCTAACATAATGGCGATCACAGTGGGACTTTGAGTAAAAAACATCCTAGGTATCCTTTAGGAACTCTCAAAATCTCAGTCAAATCATAGAGAACTTA
Source organism: Pinus albicaulis (assembly GCA_034641835.2). Taxonomy (NCBI): domain Eukaryota; kingdom Viridiplantae; phylum Streptophyta; class Pinopsida; order Pinales; family Pinaceae; genus Pinus; species Pinus albicaulis. The sequence goes on from CM076575.1 coordinate 1,410,222,907, forward strand.
ACTGATAGCCTAAGAGTAGAATCTAGATTTTTCACCATCCTAGAAAAATGATGACTCAGCTATAGGACACTCTTACATACCTTAGGGATACATAAAGGAAACTCATAAAACCCCCAAAAAAAATTTAGATTGGATTTTGTCAGTATTGGTGGTGGACCATAGACATTTATCTTCAAAACAACTAAAAACATCCACCTGGCGACTCCACTAGCCTCCAGTAGGCCTATTACTTCACTAGTCCTCATAGACTACCCTGGGAATGCATTGAGCAATCCTAATCATGTTGATGGTGGACATCAAAGTTGAAACCATCCACCTAGAAACTCCAAAACCCTCAATAGACCAAAAGATTCCACTGGTAGAGAACTCTAGACTGGTTGAAAAGATTCAGTAACCCTTTCTAATTTACAACATGGATCCAAGGATACAAAGGATATATGCTCCAACGAGTAGATATCATATCCCTGGATTCCCACACAAAATGCCTGAAACAAATTGGATGAAAAACCTACCTATCTTTCGAGATGAAAAATTTGATGACCCTATGTTGCATCTCATCAAATTTCATATACACATATGGAGGTTAAAATTTGAATGGCACGAAGACTTCCTCATGAAAATGTTCATGGTAACATTAGAAGGTAAGGCAAGAAATTGATATGAATGGCTAGAACCTGGAATCTTGTTTTCTTTGAAGGATTTTCCACAAGGTATTTTATAAACACCATATAGGGTATTTTCCATCTCTATCATTAGCTGAAAATTTTTGTGATCAATCTAAAGACCTTATACAATATCTTGTGAAAATTGCTAAAGATTTAGGAAATTGGCATCCTTAAGATTTATTAGAAGAACTCCATGCATTTCATTCTCAAGGTAGCTATCATGACAGCCTAGAGGAGTTAGTTGAGGAAGAAACCAATCAAGAAATAGAGGAAAACCCACAGGATCTCTCCGAAGGCACAAGTGATCGTTCACCATATCTTCTAGGTGAGGCTCAAGAAGACATTCAGCCTCAAAACCAGCCTTCACAAGAGAAAGATAATTGTTGTAGTATTATCCAAAGGAAGAGAAAAATTCCTCCTCCATTAACTGAAGTGGAAATAAATCAGATGATAAACACACAACCAGCCTCTAAACCTTCATGTGAACTAAACATTTATGTTCCTCCTACTAATTTCATCTACCATAAATCAGAAAGTAAACTTGTAGATCAGTTCAAAGAAGAACAAACTAGTCACCCAATATTTTTTATTGTTGAAATTATTTATGTTGATGATTCTCCAAATTTTGATAAATCTGATGATGATGATGTTCTCCAAACGGAAGCTAACCTTGCAGAGCCATCAACAGTTTATTTATGGGATAAAGTTCACTATCATCAGATTAAAAGAAATAATCAGCTAGGACAAGTCACCTATGCCATTGATGAGGAAAGCCTTGAAAGTTTAGAAGTAAGTGAAGAGTCTCTAACTCTTTGCTTTACTTCAATTCAGTCCATCAGAAATAGTTTTCATGTGATTGAAAATCAGCAGCCTTTCAATTTTTATGATGAGGTTGGGAAAGCTAATGAGTATCTTGAATTAGTTTTTAATAAAAAGCCTTTTCCTGAAAGGGATGGGGAAATCATTTGGGACACGGAACCCTCTTCAGCTTCAGATTTGCAACCACCAAGTCCCATTGAATTTCAAATTGCAGATGAAGGCTTGGAAATTTACAATCTCATAAGAGTTTTTGCACTTATTTTTCAAGAAGATTTACTACCAATAAATACTCCTACTAATCAGCATGATGGCCTTCACATTAAATTCATCCCACTCAATCAGAGCATATCAGGTATGCTAGAAGACAACATTGCAATCTATGATGAGTCTACCAGTTCAAATGATCATGAGAAAGAGGAAGAGTTTCTTTCCCAAAAGAGTCCTAAGCTCAGCCAAGTGGAGGAAGAAGCAGTCCTTGGTCAAGCTTATTTTCCAAATCTCCAAGTATTGTTTCATGATCCCTTTTCTGATTTGTTAGAAACTTTTTAAGAGGGAGTAAAACATGTCAAGAGAATTTTTATGCAAAGTTTAAAGAAAATTTTAGGCACTACTGTTCAAGCACAAGTGAGGTGCAAGTGGCATTTTGATTTCTTCAGCATCCTCAAAGAGTTGAACCAAGATCACCCATGCAATCATCTACTTGACTAGTTATATTGGAAAAGGGAGTTCACCAAATAAATTCCTATCATGTATAGGTTAGATTAGGATAGGTAGGCATGCAAAATAATCTCAGCCCTATGAGCATCTTTCTACCTTTAGTTTTAGATTGGTTTGACCAAAAAGAGAGAAAAAGTAAAAAACAAAGAAAAAATGAAAAAGAGGGCAGATTTGAAAAGAAGGCATAGCCCCATACCCAAAAAAATAATGATACTGAAAGTGTGAAAGCCTAAATGCCACTACTTGTTCCGAAATAAGGTCTTGTTCAGTCATCTAGCCTAATCATGACTGAACATGTTTTCAATTTATTGCCGATAAGTTAGTGAAAGAGAGCTTGTCAAATCATTCAAACTTGACTTGTAAAAAGGAGATAGATTAGGGCATGAAAGATATTGGTTCCACATGCTCAAAACAGAATCAAAGAGGAAGATGAGGATGCATAACAAATGAGAGATCACAACCCTTATCTTTCTATTTTACTTTTATGCAAAATAATGTTTGTGTGCAGCTTGTTCTTATGCCGCAACTCATGGTAAGTCAAATTTCCTAATCTTGATTTAAACCATGCTTTCAATTTCATGTTTATAGCTTAGAGAATGAAGCTTTTCAAACAGCTTAATCTTGAAAAATGATTAGACTAGGTAGAGAATAAGAGATTTCATTAGCCTAATCTGAACTCTTGGAAGAAATAAGGGTACAATTAGATAGTTTGATTTGTGTTTTCAAAAAGACAAAATGTCGAGGGTTTGAAAATCCAAGTGCACCCAAGTGAAGAAAAAATGTTATGCCAGGTAAGATGGGTAGGTAGGAAAGAGGTTTAAGCAAACATGTCTTTTCATATTGTGAGATCATAGCTTCAAAAGAACATTAGCAAATGAAGAAAGAAAGATCTGCAAAGTGCAAGTAAGGCACTGATCTTCAAAACTTAGAGATCTAAACTCTGATGTTATGAACACCTATTGAAAAGGAGCTACCCTCCCCAAGTGGAGCCACTGTTATTCATCTATAATTTTCACTATCTGAAGATGACTAAATATCGGTTCTATATTTCTAGAAACAAAGTTCATGAACATTGTGAGTTCTAGAAATCTCACTACCTTCATTATCCTTGAGATAAATTTTTTTTCATTGTTTCATCATTCCATCATGTCAATGATTAAATCACCCATACCAGAAGATCCATCATGGGCTCATGTCACTCAGTGTGTCTTTGTTGTGTCACCTTGGGCCTTAGCCCTCTATTTTGTTTTGCCTATCTCCTCCATTGTCCATCTAGGTTTTTTGAGGGAAATTTTTCTTGGTTTCATGACCTCCATGGTTAAAACATCGACAAGGCTTGTACCTTGATGCTCTTACACCTCCTCCTATCCTCAATATACCTTCATAAGAACTTCCCATCACTCCTATCCCTCAAACTCATCATTTTTCTACAAAACCTAGCCTATTGCTACAAATTGACACATTTGGAGACTAGGCCTATGTTTTTCCCTTTTGGACCCTTTCCCCTCACTCAATCCTTGAAATTCCACTTTCCCTTACTCCCCAACATCCATACCTATTCCGTAAAATTTCCCCAAGAATTTAGACAACCCTTAACCCCTTCATTCCCCTCCCTCTACGAGGCAGTCCTAATTTCCCTACACCAAACCCTAATTTCCTCTTCCAACTAAGCTAGGGTTTGCTATGGAAAAGAGGCATCAGAGAAAAAGATCCATATGGTAGGTCATATCAGCAATTATGAAGCCATACCAAATCATAAACATCATGCCTCCATCATTTTCCAGGAATTCATTCCAAGGGTCAAGTCATTTGACACACCTAGGGCCATTTTTTCTTAAAAATATGTTTCTGGCCAGAAAGAGATGAATTTGGAAAAAGTGAGAGAGGTTTTTGTCCACCATAGGGCCAAGAAGAATAACCTCCTTCAGTTTTTATACATGTATCATGGTTTTGGATAAATGTCAAACATACAGGTGTCACGGGAGAATTTCTACACTGTTGGAGTGACCTTGGGAAAATCAGGTGTTTTCATAGCTAGAGTGTCCAAATGACTTGCTTGATGAGTCCAATGACAACTAGACTTGAAGATATTTCCAATGAGCTATCATGAGCTCAATGTGGAGTTTTGGAAGGCCTCCAAAAGTTGTCTGCACCAGCACTCTGCATTTCTGCACCATCACTCAACACGTTTTGACCCGTCATGGGAAAATCAACTTCAACCAAGAAGAAAATGGTATATTTGGAAATTAGACAGGTTAAGATTTTCAACGAGCTATCATGGGCCCAATTTTGACATCAGAAAGGCCTCCAAAACACTGCTTCAAAAAGGCCTATTTCTATGTTACGCTCCTGAGAGCCCGACTAGCCTGTCTCCTGCCTATTACGCACCAGTGTTACGCACCTGTGTTATGCACCTGCACTACGCACTGGTGTTACACACAAGCAACGTTTGCCCAAAATTGCTAAAAAGAGTCAAATTTCGGTCTTTTCACCTTCAGAGCTTCTGCAAAGGTCAAGACACAAGGTTGGTGATTTGTTTTCATTACCTCCCAAGCTTTCAGTTTTCTAAGCAAAGTCATATTTAAAGGATTAATTAAACCAAACCCTAAGCTGCATAAAAATCAATTTTAAATACCTTTGGTTAGGGTTTGAAGGAAAAAATTGTTATATGTGCAAGAGGAGGCTGAGTGACATCAAACAAAACTCTAAACACTGAGTTCACTCTTGGAGAGTATCGCCTTGCCCCTATTTGCCAAGGTTTTCCCTCACATCACTCAGTTTCCCTCCCTAAACCTAAAGAACCTCACCAAGCTAAAAGATCCTCTTGTCCTAGGCCGGTCACCCTGTCTAAACAAGAAATCAGTAGGTCAGAGGTAGATTTTAATGAAAATAAAGATGGTGACAACAACAATGAGGAACAAGATAAGGATAATGGCAATGATGAAGACATTGGGGCAAAAAACAGAGTTTAAAGGGGAAGAGTAGCAGGGTGATGATGGGAACCAAGAAGGTAATGAATAGAATGATGATTATGGTAGCCAAAAATAAGGTTCACATGACAATCATGAGGAAAAATACTTGTACATGACAGTAACCTAAAAAGTGATGACATGACCGAAGATGATGATAATTGAAGAAACAAATGAAGATGATGAGGAAGTAAAGGACCAAACACAAGAAATTGATAAGGCTACAAAAGAATTTGAAAATGAAGGCATTGACCAAGAAAATGATACAAATGAGACATTCAATGACATTTGTCATGACTGTCATGACACTCATCATGCCTCCATCATTTTCCAAGAACTCATTCTAAGAGTCAAGCCATTTTTCACTCCGAGGGCTAGTTTTGCTTCAAAATATGTTTCTAAGCTAACAGAGATGAATCTGAGAAAAGTGAGAGAGTTTTTGTCCATCATAATTCCACAAATAAAAAAATCCTTTAGTTTTTACACAGGTATAATGGTTTGGGAGCAATGTAAAAAATACAGGTGTCATCGGAGAATTTATGCACTGCTAGAGTGACCTTGGAAAAAATTAGTTTTTCTCAAAGATGGATTATCCAAAATACTTTCTTGATGCATCAAATGACAACTATATTTTAAAGGATTTCCAACGAGCCATCACAGAGCCAAATCCAACATCAGGAAGTGGTCCAAAACTTGGTTGCAAAACACCCTATTTTTCTGCTGAAGAGGTGTTATGCATAGAGCAGTGTTGGGAGATTTGATTTTTGAACAGGAAAATTGCATCCAATTAGCACAACTCAAGAATTTCTAGAAATTAGACTCATCAGGATTTCTAATGAGCCATCTCAGAGCAAAATCCAACATCAGGATGTGGTCCAAAACTTGGTTTCAAAACACCCTATTTTTCTGCTGAAGAGGTGTACACACAGAGAAGTGTTGGGAGATTTGATTTTTGAACAGGAAAATGGAATCCACTCAGCACAACTCAAGAATTTCTAGATATCAGACTCATCAAGCTTTCCAACGAGCCATCCTGAACCCAATTACGACACTGGGAAGGCCTCCAAATGCCCTCTGCAAAATGGCGCTGCATGTTGGGAAAAAATACTGAGAGGTGGGGGTGAATCAGTATTTAGAGCTGACTGACAATTTTTACTTTTATTTCTCTTAAAACCATATGTTACATTACTGCATCCAACTTGTATGTTCAGAGATCTTATTATGTCTTTACTTAGATCATTGCATCATTTATTCATTAGATAAGCAGTAAGCATGAACAAAAATGACAGAACAAACAATCAAACATAAGCAACACATATGAACACCAGGGTTTAAGGTGGAAACCCAATTTGGGAGAAAACCACCGCTACTGTTATCTCAGTCTTCAATATTTATTATAAAGAAAATTTCTTACAATTTTATGCTGGCGCAGACTTATACCAGCATGCAGGCACCCACTTGCAGAAGGCTACAACCTTCTCTTGTTTACCAGCCTTTCTTGGAAGGGAGCTACAACCCCCTGTTCTCATTTACCAGCTACCACTGGAAGGGAGATACAACCCCCTCACTGAAGGCTTCGATCCTCAGCACCACTACGGACCACGTTTCATCAATTTTCACACTACATACCTTGCATGCCACCAGATTTATTCATTCAGTACACTCACACCTGTTCTTCATGATTTTGTCCGTCGTTCAAACCAGAGATTCATCATCGTCAGATCATTATATCCATGGGTGCACTGTAGATTCAGATTTATCAGTTAACAACAGAGTTTCCCATGCAGATATTCCTTAGAAAATTTTATTCATTCACAACCCTTACACATGCACACCCGTACTCTATTTCTCTTCTCCTTATATAGTTTTTCCTTTAGTAAAACCATGAGTCAAAACCATCCAGCTACCAATGGTATTCATATTAAAATTCGAACAAATCCAAATTGAAAATCCAATCTTTGTTCTTCCATGCATGAAATGTCCCAAAGGTATTCTTTTTCTCTGCCAAATAATTCTATAGCCAAGTTCAAGTAATATTAACGTGCCGCTGATGGTTTTACTTTCTTTTATTGGAGTTTTACTTATCAAATTCGTGGAATTTGATAAATAAATATTATTCACACCCTTTGATAATTAATTATTAATAATCCACGCTTTTATCAAATGGCCTTTCTAAAATAGACCTTTGGATCCGGCCCCACATGCATAATCTATGGCTTAATCAATATTATTTAAAACTAGGGCCCATTGCCAACAATCAACCCGATCGAAGGGCTCACGTTCCATCACGCCACAACATCCAATCTGATGTATATCGCTTGGGAAAGTAGCACAGGAAATAACGCGCGATGGCGCGCCGTACTTGTGTTATTCTTCGTGCACCTTCAACAAATGATGACCATCCGATGACCCCTTCCCAGATCAACGGCGCTCAACGATATCACTGGGCATCCTAGGTCAAACTATAACACGCGATGGCGCGCAGTGGTAAGCGGTTTTGTGAAGTCGTACAGGGACGCGTGTCGAGCACTCTATAGAATCGCTCCTCAACCAGGAAATACTGCTTGCTCCGCATAGGCGGTGCGATGAAAACCATAAACCGCCTTCACTGTTCACTCAGTCATGGTTCCGCTCTTCCACGCAGGGTTCCGTCGCCTTTTCAATGTATTATTATAATTAAGTTGCGCTTTAGTGTTTTTCCTTTTATTACAGTTCCATTTCTAAGTTTAGAATTCTATCCTGTCGCAGTTCCGCTTCTAACTGCACATTCAAGTTCTTGATTCCGCAAGATGATTACTGTACTATGGTCCATCGCAATTATAATCTTTGCTATATTCATCATATCTTTGCAACCATTAATTCCTTCAATTTATACACTAAATCTTTAATTTCGAATCTTTGCCACAAGGTTTATGATGTTTACGGAAAATGATTCTTAGTTGTCCAGAGGGACTCAACTATCCTTCCTTCTGAATTCTACCAAGAATATACATATAATTCACAGAAAATGCAGAACCTTTTTCTGTTTGATGGCCTTTTTCTCCTACTCTGTCTCTGGACAATTCTTCTTCAATTATGCATTCTACTTCTATTCACTGTCTCTGCGTTGTCTGCTGCCTCAATTCCTTATCTGCCTTGCTTCCTCTCTGTTGCTTCTGCTATCTCTCTGTTACTATCTCTGCTTCTTGTCTAATGCTACTCCTTGCTTCTCTCTTTGCCTTGTTGTTGTTCAGATGCTCCTTCGTGCCACTTCATTTGCCATCAATGACAACATTTCCAACAATCTCCCCCTTTGGCATTGATGGCAATATTTTTCCTCTGTTTGTCTTATAGAAGCAACAAAGCCCTTTGTTGCTTTTCCTCCCCCTTTGACATCAATGGCAAAGAGTTGATCAAGATCCTTTGAAATGACAATATCATGCTCCCCCTGAGATCATGCTTCATCTTCAAACATAATATGACCAACAATGCATCCTTTTCATATGACCAATGCTCCCCCTTAGCCTGTGCATTCAGAGATGCCTAACAGCACCTCACAACCATATTAATCTTCTGTATTTAAGTAGATCTGATCCTCTGCATGGCAGAGACTACTCCCAGTTTTTGTCTGAGATATTCGAATGCTTCCCTGGGTAGAGGTTTGGTAAATATATCAGCAACTTGTTCTTTAAAGGGAACATACTCCAATTTCACCTTTTTTTCAAGCACTTGTTCATGTAAGAAGTGATATTTGATGGGAATGTGCTTGGTCTTGGAATGCATAACAAGATTCTTTGAGATACTGATGGCACTTATATTGTCACACATAATGGAGATAGGAGGTGAACATTTGATTTGAAAGTCTTGTAAGGTTTGCATCATCCAGAGAAGTTGAGTGCAACATGATGCGGCAGCCACATATTCTACTTCTACTGTAGATAAGGCAATAGAGCTTTGCTTCTTTCTAAAACAAGATACTAACCGAGGCCCCATATAGAATGCACCACCACTAGTGCTTTTCTGATCATCAACAGTTCCATCCCAATCTGCATCAGTGTATGCATGAAGAGTAAGATCAACATTCTTTGGATACCATAGTCCAAATTCTTGAGTTCCTTGTAGATATTTGAATATTCTTTTCACAGCCTGAAGATGAGACTCTTTTGGATTAGCTTGGAATCGTCCAACAATCCCTACTGCATGCATGATGTCTAGTCTTTTCCTCGTGAGATAAAGTAGACTTCCTATCATAGATCTGTATTCTGGTTGATTCACCATGGGGGAATCATCATTAGAACTGAGATTACATCCAGTTATCATTGGTGTACTTACAGGTTTGCAATCTTCCATGCCATACTTCTTCAGGATTCGCTTGAGGTATTTTTCTTGTGATAAGAATATGACATATGTTTCTTGTTGCACTTGCAAGCCAAGAAAGAATGTTAGTTCCCCAAGTAAAGACATTTCAAATTCTTGCTTCATATCAGAAGCAAATTTCTGACTCATAGACTCTTCATTACTTCCAAAAATGATATCATCAACATATACAACCACAATCAATAGTTTTTCATTTTCAGTTTTTGTGTATAAGTTGCTATCAGCAGACCCTTTTGAAAATCCTTGTTGATGAAGATATTTGTCAAGATGATAGTACCATGCCCGTGGAGCTTGTTTGAGACCATATAGAGCCTTTTTAAGTCTACAAACAAGGTTTTCATCATTTCCCAAAATGAATCCTTCTGGTTGTTCTATATAAACTTCTTCTTCTAGATCACCATTGAGAAAAGCATATTTAACATCCATTTGATAAACTTTGATTTGTTGGAAGCTTGAAAAAGCAAGAAACATTCTTATGGCTTCAAGTCTGGCTATAGGAGAAAAGGTTTCTTCAAAGTCTATACCTTCTTGTTGAGCATACCCCTTGCAAACAAGTCTAGCTTTATTTCTTATAAAATCCCTATTCTCATTTAACTTGTTTTTGAATATCCATTTAGTTCCAATGAAATTTTTGTCATGAGGTCTTGGTACTAATTCCCAAGTGTGATTCTTTTCAATTTGATCAAGCTCTTCATTCATGGCTTGAATCCAACATTCATCTTTACTAGCTTGACTGACATTGTGAGGTTCAATAGTGGACATAAATGCCAGATTGCTAGAAGATCCCACAAGAGTCCTTCTTGTTTGTACACCTGATCCCTTTTCTCCCAAAATTTGAGATTCTGGATGATTCTTTTGAACATATCTGGATGGAGCCTTTTCAGAAAAATCATCTTCAGATTATTCATTGGGTTTACTGTCTATATTATCCTTATTTGATGTAGAAGGATATATGTCATCATCGTCTTCATCTGTTGTTTGTTTTTCTTCTTTTGGAGCTGTAGGAGACTCATCAATAACAACATCAATACATTCAACAATCTTTCGAAGTATTTTATTGTAACATTTATATGCTTTACTCCTAGAGGAGTAACCAAGAAATATTCCTTCATCTGCTCTGGGTTCAAACTTGCCAAGCTTTTCATCATTATTTTTGATAAAGCATTTTTTTCCAAAAATTCTAAAATGCTTTATAGTAGGAGGATTACCATACCAAAGTTCATATGGAGTTTTATCACTATTTACACGGACATGTGCCTTGTTGAGAATGTTTACTGTTGTATGTGCTGCTTCTCCCCAAAATGTGTCAGGTGTTCCGGAATCATCAAGCTTTGCTCTAGCCATTTGTTGAACTGTTCTATTCATTCTTTCTGCAACACCATTTTGTTGTGGAGTGCCAGCTACAGAGAACTGTCTTTTTATGCCATGTTGTTCACAAAATTCAAGGAATTCATTTGATGTATATTCTCCTCCTTGATCAGATCTGAGGCACTTGATTTTTAGATCTAATTCATTCTCAACTAGTGCTTTGAATATCTGAAATTTCTCAAATGCTTCATCTTTGTGTTTAAGCAGCCCAATCCAACACATTCTAGAGAAATCATCAATGAATAAGATATAATATTCTTCACCACGTGGTGAATTTTTCCTCATAGGTCCACATATGTCAGTATGAATGAGTTCAAGAGGCTTACTTGATGATCCTTCCTTGGCATTAAATTGTACTCTAGTTTTCTTACCAAATTGGCAAGATTTGCATATGATATTTTCAGGTAGAGTAATATTGGGAAGATCACAAACAGCTTTAAGTCTGCTTGATTTGTTGATTTGAGAGAAGCTCAGATGCCCCAACCTTCTATGCCATAGCCAATTTTCTAAAGATTTACTCAAGTAACATTATTCTTTGCAGTTCTTCAATACATACAGGTTGCTTGGAGTTATTTTTCCTTTTATAATTGCTTTACCTGTATCAAGATCACGTACCACACATCCTTTTGAACTAAATATAACTTCAGTTCCTTGATCACACATTTGACTTACACTTAACAGGTTATGCTTTAATCCATCCACATACATAAATTCATTGGCTTTCACCTTTTCTTTTAGAAAAACAGACCCTTTTCCCTTAATGACCACAGGAGTATCATTTCCAAATGTAAGATTCTTTTCTTTTTCTAAAGCACTATATGCTAGAAGTTTGTTTTTGTCACCTGTCATGTGTCTTGAGCATCCACTATCAATGTACCATTAGTTTTCTTCATCTTCTGCAAATAACGCTATGCCACAATTTTCAACTTGTAATTCCTTCTTTTTCCATACTTTGGAGCTTGAAGGAACATGTTCTTTTGGATGAACTTTGCTCCTGCATTCTGATTCTCCATGGCCAAAGTTATTGCAATAAGCACATTCAACTTCATTTTGAAGAGGAGAAAAGTTGTTATAAGTATTCTTCTTTGTTTCAATATCAATCCTTTTCTTTCTTGCTTCTCTTGTCATGATGGTTTTATATGCAACACATTGAACAAGTTTATGACCAAAATTGTGACATGAGAAACATTGTCCATTGAAGAAGAAATTTCTGCGATCATAAAATCTTCTACTTGAATTTACCTGTTGATTGGTGTTTCTTTGAAAGACATTCTTGTTAGTGTTCTTTGAATTGAGATGATCATGCTTTACCTGTAAAGATTCTTTATTCCCTTGCTGAGTGGCAGCATGTTGTAAACCAGCTATAACTACTTTTAGATAATTTGGTGCTGAAGCCTGAGAGGATTCTCCGATATATCCAAGACTTGTCTTTATAAGAGGAGAACGTTGTACCTTGATAATCTCATCTAAGGTTTCAGATCCTTTAGCAAATCTAAGATTCATAGTCTTTACTTTCTCAAGTTCTTTTCTTAGACTTACTACTTCACACTCTAATTTCTCATTGTGTTTCTCTTTTTCTTCAAGCTGATTTTTCAGAGTTTCTATGGTTATTTTACTCTCTTCTAAGAAAATTTTGAGTTTATTTTTTCATCAAGAAAATCATTGTCTTCTAGAGCATCCACAAAAGTATCCTTTTCTTCTCTAGATTCTTTTTCAAATGCCATGAGAAGTCTAAGATCTTGTTCACATTCTTCCTCACTATCAGATAACCCATCACTGTCTTCATGAGTATAGTAACTCTTTCTAGTACTAAAAAGATTCTTATTCCTTTTTGCTGCTTCCTTCCCCTTTTTATGTGTTTCTTTATAAGGACACTTAGTAGCATAATGACCAACTCTTCCACAATCAAAACATTTGAAAGGAAGCTTACCTCTGAACCGTCCTGTGCCAAGTTGAAGTTTCTTTACAAAGTTTATCTCATCTTCTTCTGAGATATATCCTGGTCCTTCTGTTTTTTGTACTTCCTTCCCTTTTGTAGAAGTTCTAAAGACTTCTTCTTTGACTTCAGAAGGTCCTCCTCTTCTCATTTCATATGCAGTTAGTATGCCATGAAGTTGCACCACAGTAAGGTTTTGAAGATCCTGCTTTTCTTCAAGGGCAGAAACTTTTGACTCAAATTTTGTCGTTAGTGATCTTAAGACTTTCTCAACCAAGGTAGATTCGGTTATTGTTTCTCCCAGATTTCTCATACGATTTACAATATCATCAAGACGTAAAAAGAAATTGGAAATGCTCTCCTCATTATCCATTTTTAGATTCTCATATTGAATTATGAGAGTTTGGAGTTTAGCACTTTTTACCTTTGCATCACCTTCATAACTTAGAATGATTTTGTCCCATATTGCCTTTGTTGTATTCAGCTGCATGACTTTGACAAATTCTGATTCAGTTAGACTTCCCAATAGAGCATTGACCGCCTTTGCATTTGTTTCATAATTCTTTCTTTCCGTCGGATCTGTTGGTACTGCAGCTGGATATTGATATCCTCCTTCAAAAATTGCCCATACCTCTGCTCCCAGAGACTGAAGATAGGATCTCATCCTTGTTTTCCAGAAGATTAAATTATTTTCGTTAAAGAGCGGAGGCCTGATAGATGTTTTTCCATCTTGATTTCTCATCTTGCTTGATCTTCCTTCTAGCGGCTAAGTTTTTTCAGAAGGACCTGCTCTGAAACCAATTGTTGGGAAAAAATACTGAGAGGGGGGGGGGGGGGTGAATAAGTATTTAGAGCTGACTGAAAATTTTTACTTTTTCTCTCTTAAAACCATATGTTACATTACTGCATCCAACTTGTATGTTCAGAGATCTTATTATGTCTTTACTTAGATCATTGCATCATTTATTCATTAGATAAGCAGTAAGCATGAATAGAAATAACAGAAAAAACAATCAAACATAAGCAACACATATGAACACCAGGGTTTAAGGTGGAAGCCCAATTCGGGAGAAAACCACCGCTGCTATTATCTCAGTCTTCAATATTTATTATAAAGAAATTTTCTTACAATTTTATGCTGGCGCAGACTTATACCAACACGCAAGCACCCACCTGTAGAAGGCTACAACCTTCTCTCGTTTACCAGCCTTTCCTGGAAGGGAGCTACAATCCCTTGTTCTCGTTTACCAGCTACCACTGGAAGGGAGCTACAACCCCCTCACTGAAGGCTTTGATCCTCAGCACCACTGCGGACCACGTTTCATCAATTTTCACACTACATACCTTGCATGCCACCAGATTTATTCATTCAGTACACTCACACCTGTTCTTCGTGATTTTGTCCATCGTTCAAACTAGAGATTCATCATCGTCAGATCATTATATCCATGGGTGCATTGTAGATTCAGATTTATCAGTTAAGAACAGAGTTTCCCATGTAGATATTCCTTAGAAAAAATTATTCATTCACAACCCTTACGCATGCACACCCGTACTCTATTTCTCTTCTCCTTATATAGTTTTGCCTTTAGTAAAACCATGAGACAAAACCATCTAGCTACCAATGGTATTCATATTAAAATTCAAACCAATCCAAATTGAAAATCCATCCATGCACGAAATGTCCCAAAGGTATTCTTTTTCTCTGCCAAATAATTCTATAGCCAAGGTTAAGTAATATTAACGTGCCGCTGATGGTTTTACTTTATTTTATTGGAGTTTTATTTATCAAATTCGTGAAATTTGATAAATAAATATTATTCACACCCTTTGATAATTAATTGTTAATAATCCTTGCTTTTATCAAATGGCCTTTTTAAAATAGACCTTTGGATCCAGCCCCACATGCATAATCGACGGCTTAATCAATATTATTTAAAACTGGGGCCCATTGCCAACAATCAACCCGATCAAAGGGCTCATGTTCCATCGCGCCACATCATCCAATCCGACGGATATCTCTTGGGCAATTAGCATGGGCAATAACACACGATGGCGCGCCGTACTTGTGTTATTCTTCGTGCACCTTCAACAAATGATGATCGTCCGATGACCCCTTCCCAGATCAACGACGATCAATGATATAGCTGGGCATCCTGGGTCGAAATATAACACGCAATGGCGCACAATGGTAAGCGGTTTTGTGAAGTCGTACAGGGACGCGTGTCGAGCACTCTATGGAATCGCTCCTCAACCAAGAAATACCGCTTGCTCCACATAGGCGGTGCGATAAAAACCATAAACCGCCTTCACTGTTCACTCGGTCATGGTTCCGCTCTTCCACGTAGGGTTCTGTCGCCTTTTCAATGTATTATTATAATTAAGTTGTGCTTTAGTGTTTTGCCTTTTATTACAGTTCCATTGCTAAGTTTAGAATTCTATCCTGTCGCAGTTCTGCTTCTAACTGCACATTCAAGTTCTTGATTCCGCAAGCTGATTACTATACTATGGTCCATCGTAATTATAATCTTTTCTATATTCATCATATCTCTGCAACCATTAATTCCTTCAATTTATACACTAAATCTTTAATTTTGAATCTTTGCCACAGGGTTTATGATGTTTACAGAAAATGATTCATAGTTGTCCACAGGGACTCAACTATCCTTCCTTCTAAATTCTACCAATAATATACATATAATTCACAGAAATTGCAGAACCTTTTTCTCCTACTCTGTCTCTGGACAATTCTGCTTCAATTATGCATTTTACTTCTATTCATTGTCTCTGCGTTGTCTGCTACCTAAATTCCTTATCTGCCTTGATTCCTCTCTGCTGCTTCTGCTATCTCTCTGTTACTATCTCTGCTTCTTGTCTAATGCTGCTCCTTGCTTCTCTCTTTGCCTTGTTTTTGTTCAGATGCTCCTTCGTGCCACTTCCTTTGCCATCAATGACAACATTTCCAACACTGCACATAGGAGAAGTTTGGCCAGAATTGCCACATAGAGATCAAAAACCTAAAAGAGGAAAAAAAGCATGAAATCCTTGGAGTTTTGGCTGAGGCTTCTCAGCGGGTTTCCAAGACCTCTTGAAGGACCAATCCACAAATTTTGAGGCAATTTGGACAACTTTTTTTTTCCAAATTTTGACCCCTACGAGTGCAACGCCCCAGGTGTTACGCACAAAATTGGTGCATCCTCAGCTCTCAATGTTTACATTTTTGGATTTTTCACATCACCAACAATATACTCACCAATTTTGAGATCATTTGGAGCATTTTTACCCCCTCAACAGGTCAAAAAACATCAAAAAATTGACCTTTCTACACCTTTTTAGACCAGGTGTTACGCACAGAGCAGTGTTGGGAGATTTGATTTTTGAGCAGGTAAATGGAATCCATTAAGCACACTCAAAAAATTTTGGAAGGTAGACTCATCAGGCTTTCGAATGAGCCATCACGGAGCCAAATCCGGTGTTGAGAAGACCTCTAAAAGACTGTTGCAACAGGGCCTATTTCTGTGTTACGCACTTGGAAATTTTTCACTGTTTGACACATGTGTTATGATCCTGTGGCTGAGTGGACAAAATGTGCATTTGGTAAGTTTTATTAGGCATTTCAGGCCTAAAAGTCAATTTTGTTTCCTCTTTTAGTCGGAAAAGATATTTTATTTAGATATTTTTGTGCCTTAGGCTTTGAAAAGCCTTAAGGACAAGTTAGGATATTTCTCTTTGGCCAATAGGCTTCTAGATGCTCTACTAGGCTCTCTTCTCCTCATTTGTTATATAAGACATGAGGATTCATTGTAATCAGTTGGGGCTTGATGTGTTTAAGAGCAATACATGGCTTTATGATCTTGGACAATATATTGGTTTTATGAAGTAAATGAATGGCTTGTGTGGCTTGATATTGGAGAAGCTTGCTTGCAGGATTCCATAGTTTGGTGAATGGTGATGTTTTCCTAACTTGTTAATGTTTTCTTGTCCTCATGTTGTTTCAGTCTTCTTGATTGCTATAGATCAGAAAATTATAGGTTGAGATATGCTCATGGAAGCACCTCAAACCTCCTATTTGTTATAGTCTTGATGTTTTCTTCTTTTAGTCATCTTAAGGAATTCTTGATTGCTCCTTAGGCCCACTAAAACTTGTTTCTGTTTTATGAATGGTTAGTATGTTAGCTTATAAATATGATTCATGGTATGGCCTGCTTATTTAAAGTTTTCAAAACCCTATTGTGAAGCTCTTCTATGAAATACTAATTGATTAGGTTAAGACAAAGAGGCCTTGTTTCGATCTTGCCCTTTGCCCATGCTTACCAACTTGTTTTAGAGTTCCCGATAGTTTGATATATTCTATTTAGGAGTTCCCTCTCCATATATTGAGTCATTTTTTTATCTTATGTGTTTTCTCAAAAAGCTGAAGGTGGATTTCTAAAGTTAGGAGTTCTAATGCTTTTATGTCTCACTGGAATGTGCATCTTACATGTTTATCAGTTTGAGTATTGTTCATAGAGATTAATGGTTTTCCCTACCTCATGAGTTATTGTTTTTGGACTATATATGTTTAATATCTCTTAGTTTTTCCTAAACTTAATGTTCATTACACCTCATCATAACCTAAGGATCCATTAACCTTGCTAAATCGGCCCTGCAATACACTCTGATTCATCATTTCGACACCCTTGACTTCATCTGACCCCATAGCCCTATTGATTTGACAACCTCTCATTCCACCTATCCTACTTAGTCATCTTAATCCCAACCCAAAACAAACAAAAAAATTACACTTAACAACTAGCCTAAAATCAATCATCTGAAGCGAACAAGTTCACATCCTTCGCACAATAGAGAGAGCCCTCTTTGAGTCCAGGAAGGCTAGGTCCTAGGACTCCAAAGACTAGTCTGATGTTACCCTGTCATTTTGTTTAACCAATCTGTCAAATCATGGGACCCTAACACATGCGACGTGCACTTGCTTATTTAGTTAACCAACTACTTGCATGTGGTGCATGTGCACATTAGCAGAACATAAAGCACACTTAGCTTCATTCAGCTTTAACTATCCATTGTTATTGCATGTACAACTGAGCTTAAATTAGTTGATTTTATGTATTTATTCCAAAACTAATATTGAAGAATCAATTTCATTCTTTTCTCTATTCTTGCTTGCACCTTCATTCTCTTGCAAGTTTGTTCATTGTTTTGCAAATCTAGATCTTTGTATCTCAAAATCTTACAAATACCCACATCACCTCCCTCCTAACAAGAAGGACCGTAGATACCACGCTTTCGCTACACAGATCACACACAAAGACTACCCACAGGGATCGACTCTGTGATCCCTTCACTTAGCAAATTCCATCCTCATCTCACTATGCATCAACTCTACCAGCTTTTAGCAATATCTCACTGAAACAGTTGTCAGTGCCCACCAACAAAGCTAGGGTCACCAAGCAATATACATTTACACACTCTAGACCGGCTCAATGAACAGGTCAACTTGGCCCACGTAGGTCAACTCTCCAGCTTGTAGATCACCCAAAAAACCAACAGGCACGCTACCCTGCCCAACGGAAAAAAGGTGATGGACAAACAAACACTCATCAAACATTTATTTCCCTTGGCCCAGGCCAATACGAGCTCTGATACCATGTTAAAAATGGAAGACAAAAAATATATTCAATTAAACTAAGCAGCTCATAGGTGAGTAGCTTCACCTTGAGACTTCCTCTGGTAGAATATTTATGCTTTCATCATTAATCATCATGAATAAATAGTTTACAAGAAAATAGGGAAGTTAGAGCAATATCCTAAAGTGTAGGAACTAAGTCCTAATCTAAGGCTCACACATAACTAATGAAATGATTCTTTCCAATAATACATTTATCCATTAACTTAAACATGTTTAATTTAGTAGGAGACCCATGTGGCCATTCTTTGGGCCCCCACAACAAATTGGGAGTGTCACGGGTTATTTTCTTGGATATTAAGTGGCCACCCCCTTCATCGTTGTTTTTGGAACCCTCCTATTTATTTTGGGGCATGAGGGACTTGATTTGGCCTCCCAACGACCATATTAGTTATTGTTCTATCATTTTTTCCCTCTTAAGAGGCTTATTATTCATATTTTGGAGCTATTTGGTGGGCTTGTCAACAAAGTAGTATTTTTTTTGCACATTATTTTATTCTAGGCGCATTATTAGGCTAAATTAGCCCATTCTAATACCTAAAAGGCTCATATAAATACATGAGAGCCTCATTGTAACATGGATCATCACTTGGATTAGATTTCCTCTTAAAAATAATTTGGACCTGCAATTGATGGACAAATTGGATTATTCTTGATGCATTTTGATGTTTTGGTAATTGCTATCTTATCTTGAAGCTTCATGTTTGCAAATGTGATGGATGGATATACTTTTTTTGTCATGTAAGTGATGTTTTCATGCGAATTTCTTATTAATTCATGTCTAATGTATGTATTTCTATTTCATGATTTATTTGTGCACAAAAAATTATGTGGATTCATGAGATACTTGGAATATTGACTCATTTCATACGTTATTCATATTTGGCAAAAAGAACGAATGTTCCTGAGGGTGGGTTGTGCACCTTTTACCTTGAAACTCCATCAAAGTTTGTAAATCGGAATATAAATTCCTATTTTCACCTAACTAATGCCTCCCTAGGTTAGCGAAGTTGCAAGGACTCCTTGGTAGAGCGAAAATATAAAAATAAAATTTATCTTGACTCCATTCATCCCAATTGTATAGGCACTGATCCTTGTCCTTGGTGATCACCCTAACCTTTATCTTTACCTCCCAAAAAAAATTGGCCCCAACCATAGACGAATTAGCTAGGGCTTCAAGCGAATTCAATTAGAGTGATTTGGTGAGGAACTATGTTGGGGTGTCCTCTACTAGCCCTCCAAATTTGAGGCCTATCCTACGATCGATTTGTGAAAAACACTAATCCCTAGCTCCGAAATTGGTTGGTTTAGGTATTACCTTGTTAGTGAAAATTTTCAAGGTCAATCTCCTCAAATACTCAATGGAAGCTAATTATTCTTGTGAGATTCTCCTATCCTCGCTCAACAAAGGCACTCTCTCAAAGATCAATTCAAACCCTAGGAAAAGCTTGGATGTTCCCCAAGCTCCTTTGTGTCCCATATCTTCATTAATATTTATCTCACAAGTCCATTTGAGGAACCTTGTTCTTTAGAGAGTCTTGGGTCTAGGAAATCCTCTATAAGATAATATCCCTATTACCTAGGTTTAGGTATCCCTTCAATCATTTCTTGGAGAGCCCCCTTACATTTTCCTTGAGGAAATAAAAATATTTTTTGAGTATTTCCATAGAATTGGCTTTGGAAAAAACATTTTACCTCATCATTGAGTTATCCATTCTAGTGATTTCCTTTATTCTGGGACTCCTCCCATCGATGAAATTCTATAAAGAGAAGGTAACATTAACTGAGGTGATAGTGGGTCCTTGTCCTATTGTGTCCATTTGGTTTAGTAGTTGTCCCTCAGGTACCCCTCTTAGGACACCTGCTAGATTGTGTGGTAACAGAAAGAAAGGTTCGTGCAATGGTATGGCCCATTGACCACATGGCCTAGAGGCCACACCCCATAAATGTTTCTTCCCAGCACAAATGAAGAGCAAGTATGATAGGGAATTGGGCCAGTTAGGCTCATATATCAGATGCGGTGATAATTCCCATTGGTTGGGATAGAGCCCACATGACAACTCATCCCTAAGTCCATATCCCATAAGTTTTTTTTGTAACCCCAAGGAATGGAAGGGATGATTGGGTGTCGGGCCAGCTAGCCTCACAGCGCACATGAGGGGAGCATTCCCATTTCTCGGAATGGAGCCCACATGACAGTTCATCCTAACGACGGACTTTCCCATAAATTATTCTTTGGGAGCTAGCTCGGAAAGGTGGGATGACATTGTGTCAGGATGACTTGGAAAAAGGTGTCGAGACTCTGTGACCCTATTGACTAATCAGAATCCTCTCTGTGGGGAGGTGTGGCCCACTGCTCCATGTCAACCCATAAGTCCCTTTTCTGGAAGTCCAGTGGGAGCATCTAGGAATTGTTTCCTGGATGGTAGGGATCGGGATGATGTGTCCTAGAGGTGCTTGAGGAGCGGAAAAATGAGTCTTCGGGGTGATGGGACCAAGATGACATGTCCCCGAGGTCCCATATGGAAGGCACAATGGGGAGTAGCTATGGAAATCATCAATATAAGGGACAGCAGGATGAGATGGTAGTCAAAGAGAGTGGGCCCTTCTAGAGATCACACACACATCAACAAAAAACCGTAAGTGGGTTGGAAAACCAAATACTTCCTACTTCGTCACCCCTGTGATGGTTTTAGAAAGGGTGATGGAGGGTGTTGGATTGAATGTGAGTCATCGATATAGTGAATGATAATATTTTCTTTACTGCTCATTCCGAGGGGTGACCCCTTCATCACTTCCACACATATTACCTTGTCAGGATTACGTGTGATGACTTCGTTGTTTGAATGTAGGGGGATCCGCCCAGAACCTGCATGTATTTTATTTGATGCTGATGGGGACCACCAGATAAAGAGCACATGGCAAATTTTTATTGGTGTCGAGGCATAGGGATGGGGCCCATTGCATAAGGGAAACTAAGCATATGATAAGCCAATATACTTTATGGTTACATAAGCATATATAGGGGTTATTGAGACCTTGGTGGGAGTTTTAAAGCATTATATATATATATATATATATATATATATATAGCAGGGTAAATCACAAATTAATCAAATGAAGCTAT
This sequence comes from Pinus albicaulis, assembly GCA_034641835.2. Taxonomy (NCBI): domain Eukaryota; kingdom Viridiplantae; phylum Streptophyta; class Pinopsida; order Pinales; family Pinaceae; genus Pinus; species Pinus albicaulis. The sequence continues at coordinate 1,410,244,550 of CM076575.1, forward strand.
GGAGTTTTGAGTCTCGATGCTCTCGTGAAACGAGAGAAGCCATAAACCTTAATTAAGCTAAATCGGACCCTCGACAAGGGAAATCGAATTAAGGAGGAAAATGCAAAAAAAAAATTAATCCCATTCTTCTAACATCATAGGAGGAATTAGATTAGTAATGACAACCTATTCCACTCGAGTAGGTTGGGTGGGTTTGTTACACCTCCTGCAAAACCGTCCCAAGTTGGAGTGGGAGCACTAATTACAAAAGTAATCAATTCAGAGTTAGATATAGTTTCAGCAAGTCCTTGAATTTTATCTTTTATATTTGATATCTTCATAAAATATGAATCCATGTTTTCTTTTTTTGACATCCTTGTTCCATAGAGTTGATTCTTTAGAGAAATCTTTTGGCCATTTGTGTTGATGGAATATAATTTCACTAATGTGTCATATAATTCCTTCGATATGGAAAAATATGAAACAAAAGTAATGAGATGATCTTTGATGGACTCAAATAGAACCCTTTGAGCTCTAATTTCTCCTTATTGAATTTGGTCACTTCTTGAGCATTGTTTTTGTCTGGTGGTGGAACATTTCCTTCAACAAATTACATTTCATTTTCTTTAAGAACTAAATCAATCCTCCTCTTCCAAGCTTTGAAATTGGATGATCCTTCAAGTTTTTTTCCTTCCTTGTAGATATATTTCATTTTATTTTGAGCATTAGACATATTGAAAGTGAGAGAGAAATTTGCTTCAAGAATATCTTCAAGAATGTTCTTAAGTGAGTGAGATTTTCTATAATGATGTATAGAAGAGAATGATATTCAAGCATCCATTATTATCTTTGGTAGTGAGAGATAAATGCTACAAGGGTGTCTTCAATTATTCCAACAAGTTGTGATATTCACGCTTTCTTCCTATACCTTAGTGCTTCCATCCTTCACCTTAGCTCAGATACCATGTTGAGAAATCGAGTGTAGTGAATTCTGACACTCAACTTAACTTTCTTGATAATTACTTGTGAATATTAGATGTATTCTTATTAATTCTTATGTATTCTTCATCAAGAAGTTATACAAAAGTTCAATATTTAAGAAAATATAGAGTTAGCAAAGATACCATACACCATAATTAGGTTGCTAGCCAGGGCGAAACCCACAAGTGGAAAACCCAACAATCATTCTCTTATAGAATCAGACCAAAAATGAAATATCCAAGGCCAAGACTAAGACCAAGACCAATATATTGTTAATTTTCCACTATTCTATGTTGTTTATATTACTTTAGCCCAATTCAATCCTTCAACAAGCAATGTTTTCCAATAACAATTAGTTATTCCAATATTCAACAATAAATGAAGATAGAACAATAAATGCAATGATAGTAGGGTACAATAAACACATCAACCGGAGACACCTCTTTGGTCAAAGATTGGGGAAAACCCCCAAAATGGTTAAAAACCTTTGAAATTATTCTTCTATTAGATTATAATAAAATGTTCAACAGAGAGTACAATAATCCGATTCATCAACAATATTGTTATAGTCAAATCTTTTACCATCCAACAAAACCAATATCCACAGTCCAATAAATGAGTCCAAAAGTTAAATCTGGTCAAATTGTCAAATAAGATACTTGTGCACTTCTTGTTCCTCATGTGCACTTCCTATGAGACCTACATACTTCATGTGACAGATTCACACTTCCTGTGAAACCTTTTCACTTCCTATGATAGCTTCGCACTTCTTGTGACAACTTCACATTTCTTGTGAAACCTTAGCACTTCTTGTGACATCTTCACACTTCCTGTGAAACCTTCAATTTCAGATAGAACAAACCTCTAAAATAATAATAAATGATATGTGATGATGATGTCCAAATGATCTTGAGGTCACTTCTACTTATATGCAATTTTGGAGGGGCAATTTGACTTTAGGCCAACCTGATTAAACGTTCCATTGTGGGCTTCACTTCAAAAATACACTTTCCCTTAACCAAATCCAGTGCTTCAAAGGTCAATTCGGTCCTCTCAGAATGAGGAATCTAGTCCGATGATTGAAATTTTTCATTGAGCTTCCAAATTAACACTCCCTCTCAGCTAGGGATAAATTCCAACTGCATAATGTGATCATCACAAATATCATGTCATCAAATCATGTCTCATCTCTGCATGAATTTATCTTTTAAATAATTCTTGAATATAAAGAAAAATAATCATAAAGGATCTTCAACTACCACCCTATATATCCAATGGGGAGCCACTGCTACCACCCATAATAACTATCAGCGGGAAGCCAATGTTTCTACATAGGAATCTCTGCCAGCGGGGAGCCAATGCTATGACCCAAGAATATCTTCCTGCGGGGAGCCAATGCTACGACCCAGGAAACCTAAAAACAATAGGAGGGATGCCACTTACCTTATTGCGCCTATACCACTCCCTGGTGATAATAGGAGGGATACCACATGGTAAGGATAATGCATATCCTATTATTTGTTGATATTCCCAACCTTACCCTCAAGAGTTAGTAGTAGAACACTTGCATCTCTAAATAGAGTGAGATGCCACTTACCATAAATGGTACGGATCACGCCTAAATAAAGTAGCCAACAACCATTGGCTATATGGGTGGGAAAGGAAAATTCCAACCGGGATACACTCTATCAAATCTAGAGGTCCTTCAACCCCAGGAGCTCTAAGTCTCAATTCCTCACCCTGGGAGCTCAAACAGGGAGGAAGATAATAACTCAGTGTCCTCGATCAGCCTAGAACCTTACCCAGTAGGGTCACATCCATTAATCCATGTTTCTCTATATCTATGGAAGTGTATCTCAAACCAAGATATTTCATCTTGAACTTAGAAACCAACTCCTTCTTATGCTCAATCATCATACCTTCACTACCTGTCAAGAATAGATCATTAATATATAAAACCAAAATAAAAGTCATACCTTGGACCAATTTTAAGTAGAGGTTAAAATCGACACTTCTTTTAATGAATCTAGGCTTCACTAGGTAATTGTCAATATAGGCATACCAGGCTCAGGGAGCTTGCTTCAAACCACATAATTCTTTATTTAATTTGAAAGCATGAGCCTTCTTGTTTTGTACTTCAAACCACATAATTCCTTCTTTAATTTGAAAATGTGAGCCTTCTTTTTATGTACTTCAAACCACATAATTTTTTCTTTAATTTTCAAATGTAAGCCTTCTTGTTTTGTACTCCAAACCCTTGAGATTTCTCAACACCTGCTTCTTCCTTGAAATTTTCAATGATTCCATATGCTTCATGCTTCATCTTATTTAAACATTTTTATGTTGCATCAAAATTTCTTTGAGATCTCAGAACAAATTTCTTCATCATTGTTTCTTTAGTCATAGTATCTTTCCAAACTTGTTCTTTCACAATTACTCCATTATGTTCGGAATTGTCATTGGTCTTGATCCTACTATAGGGGAGTGGTCCCCTTGAATTTTCTTGATTTTTGTGACATAACTCACTTTGATGGTTAGTTTCATGGACCATTTCTATAAGAGGCCTTCCATTCACTCTATAGAGTCCTTCAACTCTAGATCCCAATGTAAACACATTTCTCATTTGGAATTCCTTCGGCCAGGAGAGGACCTTTCCATTAATTATGGCCACTTTCATTCCTTTGGCTTCCAAGGAAGAAACAGATATCATGTTCTTCTTTAGATTTGGAACATACATCACTTCATGAATAATAATATATTAGCCATAGTCCAAACAAATTTTAACAATACCAAATCCCTTAACTGGATATGAAGTGTTTTCCCCAATAATAATCTTTAAACTAGTCTCCCTCTCAACCAGATTTAAGAGGATTTTTTATACTTGATGTGGTATCTAGAAGCCCCATTATCTACCAGCCAACTATTATAAAAATCCAGAGGAGAGGAACCAGAAAGGGTTGAAATAATAATGTATTCATATTGAATATTAGCTACGTTACTTTCATACCTAGAGTTTCTTTACTTATTTTGAGGACAAGGAATTTCTTCATGATCTTCCAAAGTATCTCTTCTTCTTCGATAATCTCTACCTCTTCTATCATCTCACCTTCTTCCATCATAAATTATTCTTCTATCGTCGCTTATTCTTCCATAATTGTACCTTTTGTTTTTGTAGCTTTATTTAGAACTTGGAGCCTCTCTTTTTCTTGGATAGTCTCAGGGATAGTGACTGTTGTCACTCAAACTAGCAGGGGTCCTAGGAGAGGATCCTATAGGGCAGCTACTAGGTCAAGGGAAACAATGTATCGATGGCCCAATGTCACCTTATCTAATGCTCCCTACTATCTATGGAATTTCACCGATGGGAGGAGACATGGTATAAGAGGATTCGTAATAATTGATGTGTGAATGAGAGGATAAAGGATGATCCCAAGGCCTATTCGTAAGAGAGACTCAATTGTGTGGCTTGCTTGGAAATCAAGGTGATATGCTCGCTAGGAAGGGCTATGAGGATTCTCAAGCTAGGTTTAGGGGATGTATCTTGTAAAAATGAGCCCTAGGCCTAGAAATCCTTATGGAGACTTGGACTTTATGTGATATTTATGGAATTAGATTTGTAAAGTTGTAGGACCACACAGGACCAAGTGGACCCAAAATTAGGTCAAGGGTATGGATTTTATCAACCAAGGAGGGGATTGACCTAATTACGGAAGGGTACAGGATCAAAGGAAAAAATTTCTTTTGATATTCGTATGCAATGATCCTAATGAGGTCACAAACCCAAAATCAACCTAGGAAAAGAAATGGTAATGTGCCTAGGGTTTTCTATATCACACGATTCCACTGACAGAATTACTTGAAATTTGGAGGACCTCTTGATAAAACTACAACGTAGCAGTAGACCAATTTTCAATGGTTTTGGATGGATACAAATTATTTTGTGTGATTCCCTAGGAGACCTTCTAGGGATAGGCCTAAAATTGGAAGAAAGGAAGAAAAGAAATGTTATTTTGACCACCAAATGGATTCAAGGATTAGTGCCTCATTAATTTTCCTTAATGAAGTCAAGATACACATAGATCATGAATTTTTTTTAGCTAAGGAGCCCTAATTGATATTTGATAGCCTCTTCAAGGGAAAAAAATATATCAATAGATATTTATACTTCAAAATTTCAAAAGAGACAGTGTTTTGAGGTCTTTAACCTAATGGGTTCCTCTAGGAACATTCACCCAATCCCCCAAAGGTCAACACATCCATTTAATCACTTATTCAAGGCCACAAAAGAATTTTGCATTACATTTAACCCATACAATAATAGAGATAGCAACATACATGTAGTTAATGAGTAAGATAACAAGAATGGCATCAAAATTTCAACTTACATGAGAGAGAGATTATATTCATTTATCTACTTTGCATTAAATAATCTTCAAAGACAATATTTCAAATCCAAACATCATAGTGTATCAAGAAAATATAAAAAAAATATCCTATCAAAAAGTGCGAAAATCTCATAAGAGATACTAATCCAATCCACGCGATGATGATGAAAATGAATCATCTCACTTCTATTTATAAAATCCTCTAAGGGATTTGAATGACCTAATTTGGACTAATAATTCCCCTAAAAAAAAAATAATGTGAATAATAACAATAATTTTGGAGACAATCCCACCAAAATAGCTCAATAACATAAGAATACACCTCTCAAGATGGAAAAATGATCAATATAGTGAGTCGTTGGGCGTTTGAGGAGGCCTAATGAAGTCCAAGGGGTGCCATGATGTAGAGATGGGCTCCAAACATAGTGGAAAAGGGTTGGCCACTTTTTTTCCAAGAAAGAACTTGCGGTGTTCCCAAGTGGGTGTGGGGGCACAAGGACATCCTCATGGGTCTCCAAGTGGATCAAAAATGCCTGTAGACCATATGTAAGGGCTAGGATGATGAAATAATCCATCCCTTCACAACAGAAGATGTCCTCTAGACCCTGGAACGCCTGCAAATTTATGGTGCATGTGTGGATCCGACTGGGCATGGTGAACCAAGTGCATCATCCTCATCCAAAATGTGGAACACGAGAAATCAATGAGTGGTGTTGGGGATTCATGAAGTATTCTCTACTATGGTGGAGGCCCATGGCTCTCAACGCTCACCCTACAAGTGCCAATGTATCCCTCTAAAGAACTAGGCCCCTGTATAGGGAGACCAAGCCCCAAATGGACACCCACCTATAATCCTGCATAAGATCAAATTCGTCACCTTGCCCTACAATACAAAAAATCATCAGAATAATCAAGTAAAAGATCTTACAATTCATGGAACCAATGAATCACTTCATGGTGGCATGCCCTTACAATAGTGGGCTTTGGAATATAAAAATGTCTCCAAGCTCAATAGGGGGTTAATCAAAGACCCTATTAGGTGGTTTTAGCCTCTAAAGGGGGTGACATTTCCATGTTACATCCCTCAAGTGACAAGTGGAAAATGATGTAATAATGTAATGAAGTGGGGATTATGGGAATCATCCAAGAAACAAGTCATGGTGCATGGGTAGATATAATGAGGGAAGCCCACACTTGGGTATATGAGTGGAGGAAGCAAATCATGTCACATGAGTTACCCTGGACTTTGTTTTTCCACCCTTCTTCATATGTCTTTTTCCTTTGATTGAATTTTATTCATAGTTGCTCGAGGCTCCACGGGATGAGGTTGTGATGTTTAATATATAATAGTGGATACCCCTTAAGGTGGGGCAGTTCATCATCTAGCATGGGTTGGGACAATCATGGGTTCCTTAATGATGGAGGGGGGTCATATAGAGCCCATAGGAACTATGACCCAACACTTCTGGGTAGTGTATATAGGAGAAAGATTTTATCCTAGATGGTCCTCAGATGGTAGCCAGCAACCCCTTGGAGTCGCTAGATGTCTCAATGCACCATTGTCTCTACCACCTGATCTAGCCATGCAGTCTCTCGATCACTTTTCATGAATGCATGTTTGAAGGTGGGCCTCCCGAATCCAAAGGTATGGCTTTTCATTGGTAGAGTTGATTAATTTTCCTTACATTTCATGGGGACTATTGGGAATGGATTTGTGGGGGGATTTGGGGAAAATATTGGGCTAGGATTGTATTATTGTCTCCATTGCCTAATTTTATGGTTACCCTTGTATCCTAGTCATGTGGGGTCTAATTTACTGACCATTTGGATTTTGGGTTGGCACTACATGGGAAATCCCGATTTTTCTTGCATGGTACTACTTCTCGATACCACCTACATCTTTCCACTTCCACTCATTTTAGCTCCATTCATATATTTTCCTATCCGGATCCACATAGGGTTAGCCTCACCCTCTCCTTTTCCACACCTTGGGTCGGGACTGGAACGATGCTCCAGAGGTTGATGTAGCTAAAAATAACAGAAAAAACCATAATTTGGCCACTCTCAACACAAAATGTAACGTAAAATATGGTCGGGACATACAAATTTATCATGTGGGAAAAAGCCAAACATGATCTTTACCCCTTATCCATGGAAATCACCCTGGTTCCTATGGGCCCTAGATGACACCCCTATATCATTAAGAAACTCATGATTGTCCCAACCCCTAAGGGGCAATTAATATCCCCACTTTAATGGGGTATTCATTGCTACATATTACACATCATGCTCTCATCCCCTGGAGCCCCGACCAGTTAGGAAGAAAAATCAATAAAAGGAAAAAGGCATATGAAGAAGGGTGGAAAAACAAAGGCTGGGGTAACTCATGTACCATGATCTACTCCCTCCTACATTCATATACCCAGGTGTGGGATTCCATTTTTTAAGCTACCTTGGCTCCTTTACATGTGGCCTGGATGTTTTCTTTGATCGCTGCCTTGTTCCATCATTATATCATTTTCCATCTAACATTTGAGAGATGTACCACAGACACGTCACCCCCTCTAGAGATTTAAACCACCTAATAGGGTCCATGGATAATCCCTTATTGAGCTTGGAAACACCTGTACATACCAAATCCCACTATGGAAGGGCATGCCACCATGAAGTTCCAAATTGGTTCCATAACTTGTAAGCTATTTTAACTGATTATTCTAATGATTTTTTATATTGAAGGGTGAGGTGATGCATTGGATCTTATGCAAGATTGTAGGTGGATCCCCATTTGGGGCTTGGTGTCCCTATATAGGGTCTTATCACTCTAGAGGGCCACATTGGAACATGTAGGGTGAGCGTTGATATCCATGTGATTCCACTATAGTCGATATTACTTCATGTATCCCCAACAATGTTCATTGATTACTCATATTCCACCTTTTGGGTGAGGGTGATGCACCTGGTTCAGCATGTCTTTCTAGCTCCAAAGATGCACCACACTCTTGGTAGATGTTATAGAATCCGTAGGATTGTCCGCCACTATATAGGGAGGTATTATTGCATCATTCCAACCATTACAATTTATCTACAGGAAGTTCCGATCAATTTGGATACCCAGGGAAAATTTTAAGGGTGGAAATTTATTTTAAGGTTAGAAACCTTGGCAAATCTTACTTGTCCCTAATATACAAACTATGAAATGTTTGGCAATATGTTTGTAAAAATATTCAGATTTGTAATAATTTCATATAGTCTCTATACAAATTTGGCGATTTTTAAGGTAATATAATTTTATACTATAAAATTTGGGTGAATCATTCTTAGAAAAAAATGGAAATTAACGAATATTTTTTTGGAAAAAATATGGAAAATTAGCCCACCTGCAAATATTAGCCCTAAAATTTTCCCTGTGGATACCTATGAGGATGACCTTGTGCCCCCACACCCACTTGGGAGCACCACAGGTTCTTGCTTGGAAAAAAAGGGTCCAACCGTTTGTAAAATATGTTGGGAGTCCATTTATTGAATGTGGCGCCAATTGGACTTCATTAGGCCTCCTCAAAGGCCCAGCAACTCACTTTGTTGATCATTTGACCCTCTTTAGAGGTGTACTCATGTATTATTGATCTATTTGGTGGGTTTGTCACTAAAATTTATTATTATTTTTCACATTATTTTATTCCAGAGTCTAAAATAGGACAAATTAGCTAAATAAAATCCATTATACATTGTATAAATAGACGATGAGTTGATTCATTATCTCTCGTGACATTTTCGCTATTATTTTTGGAGGGTAACATTAGATTGATGGATGAATTTTTATGTTTGGATCTCTTCATTTTTGTCTTGGACCTTCTGTATTGGCATATGATGATGATTGTATATAATTGTTATCACATGTAAGTGCTATTTTAATGCTATTTTTTCATTTTCTTATGTCACATGCATGTTGCTGGGGATTTTTGCTATACTAGGCTGAATTTTCTTCTTTTCTTGCGTGAAATTGTGGAAATTTATCCTTTTTATAGTGTTGCATCATGTCATGGGCCATGTGTGAATAAGTGAATATTCCTATAGGATTTTTGTTCAGATTTTATCTTTACAAGTCATCATATATTTCATATCAAAATATAAATACCTTGAAGCAATTATCCCATGCCCTAATTTCCATGCGAAATTGTTTTAGAGGCTTCCTTAACTAAGTGAGTCCATCCCAAGAATTAGAATCTCCTTGACTCCATTTCTCCTAAAGGATTAGGAATTTTTCCTCCATTGGTGATCACTCTAAAGTATATCTTGCTCACCTCCTCTCTTTCTTTCTAGGCATAGCCTCCATATGTGACCTAAGGAATATTTTTTCTCACGATTCACCAACCCAAAAAGTTTGATCTCTTGTGATCTACTACACTGGTGTGTCTTCCAGGTTCCCTCCAAATTTGAAGCAATTCTGACAGTTGGATCTTGAGATATTTCAAGCCCTAAATCTAATATCGATTATTGCCCTTGGTTTCCTTTGGCTAGTCACCTCATAGGGATCATTGCATCAAGTTCAAAGAAAATTTTTCCTTTTATCCCTTTCTCATCATAAATTAGGTCAAGCACACCCTTGGTTGATCAATTCCATCCCATTAACCTAATTTTGGCTCCACTTTGTCTCATGTGGTCCCACTTCTTATCAAAGCTAATTCTTCAAATACCATCTAGAAACCTAGTTTCTACAAGTATTTTAAGGTCTAGTAGTCTCTTTGGAAAGTCATATACTCAAACCCTAGCCCTTCCTAAGAGCCTTTCATCTTGCTTTCAAATAAAGAAAGCCATACATTTGAGCCTCTCATGTGAATAGGCCTTTAGGGTCACCTATCATCCTATCATTGATCTATTAATTATTGTGATCCCTATTATACTGGGTCTTCTCTCATCGATGAAAGTACGTAAAGAGAAGGGAGATTTAGTGTTGGAACAGGGCTCTCTAAGCTGCAAATTTTGTATATTTTTTGTATTAATTAGTATAACGCAAGGGTTTTGGGGCAGGTCAAGGCCTTGAACACATTGTAATGGGTCAAACTGTAGACCTAGAGTCCACAAACCACGGTTTGCGGACCACAAGATAGCATAGGCTACATTGATATAAATAGATGAATAGTTTGAGTCTAGAGGTAGGCATGAATGAAGACTGATGCTACGTGTGAACTGTTAGATCTATTTTGGGGTTGTTTTGGGTAAGGACTCCTGCTAGCTGTGTGCGCAGAGATCCTTAGTCCTACTGTGTGTGGACCCCGCTAGGCTATGTGCGTGGGCTGGTTTTGGTTGTAAGGGGATCTAAATGTTAATGAATGTGAAGTATTGTTAAAGTATCTGTGTGCTATTTGAATTGGTTATGTTTGCTGCTGAAGCATATCTATGATGACTATTTAGTTGCGAATATATCTATGTTTTGGCATAAGTATATATGTGATCTGTTATTAGCTGCGATTATAAGTGCTCTATGATGGTGTTTGGTAATGCCCACGTGGATGCAAACATACTGATTAGATCTGATAGCTTTGTTATGGTTATATGCTAAGTATACTATTAAAAGGGTTGTGAATAGACTCATTCTAGGTAAACCTAGAAAGTAATCATATAGATCTACCTCACATTACCTACTCTCTCCCAGGGTACAGAAACCTGGTTCCAACACCCTCCCATACGACTTCGAGTGAGACCTTGGCCTTTGCAAGTAGGTCATTGCCGAAAGGGCCAATAGTATAGGGGTTTGTTGGAAAAGCTTAACCTCCTAACCTGGGTCAGGACCCTTGAAGACAACAAATGGTTATGTTGTTAGGACTAGGAGAATTTTGAGAGAGAGATCAACTAATGCCACGAGGTCCTTGGAGACCTGAGAGGGTGGAAATTGAAGATTGGTTTGAAAGATAGATTTAGGAGTTTGCTGTAAAGTAGAATAGCAGCACGAGGTTGACGGTTGAGAAGTGGAAGAACAAGTACATCTTCACTGAAGTCTATGAAATTTTCTTTGTAACCTTTGCGCATGAGCTTCAAGAGTGGTTGGCAAGGCTTGTAGACTTCTAGACGTTCTGGAAGGACGACCAGGTAACGCAGTGGTCACCAGAATTGATTCAACAGCTGGAAAGGACTAACAATACGATCACCCATACTATAGATCACTGGGTAGATAACGTGCTAGGCGGATTCATGACAGAATTTGCAATCGATCAGTTCGTGTCCTACTCTAAGGCAGAGTAGAGGTTCTTCAAGGGTTTCCGGGGTAAGTTCTTGAAAACATTGCCTTTGTTAATCAAAATGTTACCGTGCGAAAAAGGGCATTCTGTGCAGCCACATTGAGTGAATGACCTCTGATCTGAGCGAGAGCACAACACGAAGTGGTAAGTACTATGAAACTAACCAAGAAGGAGATAGATCTATCTATAGTCCATTAAGAGAATCAGCTGCGCATAGCCCTCCATCTACACCACCTCCAAGTCAACATAAGGGTAAGAACTCACCCATACCTCCACTGCCAGCATCAGATGATATGGCCACGCACATGAATCTACCTACCTTCAAGGGTGTAGGGGATGAAGATATGGACCGATTTTGGTTTGTCGCAGAATCAGAATGGGCTGCGTAGAATGTGGCTATCGATGCTATAAAGAGAACACAACTATCACTCACCTTTGAAGGAAGGACCTTGGATTGGTATATGGGGTACGTAGGACAACACATAGATCCATCTATTCCAGAGATTAAGACAGCGTTAAAACAACAGTTTCGGAAGCCGAGTCCTACTCTCAAATAGTGGTTGACTTGAAAGAATTTAGATAGGGACCCATTGAGTCAGTATGGGAAGCTGATTAGCAGCTAAAAAAGGTTATCAAAGATGGGGAATTTTAGTATGATGATAGGGAGCACAAGTAATGGTTTATCGTTATGTTGCTGCCTCACCTGCACAGACCTATGGACTAACAATCATTCACAATGCAAGAGAAGGCCTTCGAGATTGCTATGAAACTAGAGGCTGTGTCGAGGGACGATGCTCAATTTGGGGTACAGAAGATCCAAGGGAATTTGGAGGAAATGCACCTTGAAGTACAAAACCTACGAAAATAATGGGGGAAAGAGGCTAGTCCAGACATATGGTGCATAAGATGCAAGGTGTCTAGCCATACCAAGGATCAATGTCCTCTGTTGGCATATTACATGCAGGCTAGGGGACCTAGCCCATTGCATCCTAAGGAGGCTGCGGGACCAAGTGGTCTTAAAGGTCCGTCACCAATGTCACATATAGTGACGGTCCTTAAAAAAGTGTCACTACAAGCATATATAGTGATGGTCCTTTAAGGTCCATCATCAAAGCCATTTTCAATGACACTTTTGGTGAGGGTCGTTAAAGGCCCATCACTAATTCTCTCTTTGGTGACACTTCTAGTGACGAAATTTTAATGACCCTCACAAATGCTCTTTTTGTTACTTTTGGTGACGGTCAAAAAATGTCCGTCATCATTGATCACTAAAAACCGTCACTGTAAGTGTATATAGTGATGGTCCTTTATGGTCCGTCACCAAAGACATTTTCAATGACACTTTTGGTGAGGGTCGTTAAAGGCCCATCACTAATTCTCTCTTTGGTGACACTTCTAGTGATGAAATTTTAATGACCCTCACCAATGCTCTTTTTGTTACTTTTGGTGACGGTCAAAAAATGCCCGTCATCATTGATCATTCCAATGAGTTTTTGATGACACTATGTGCTTGTTAATATATTTTTTGTCAAAAGTTAAAGATTTAATACCATTATTGTGGAGTATTTTTTATAATATGTCCAAGGCCATAGTGGTTAGGGTCAATCAATTTTTTAGAAGTAATTAGTGTGTATCATTTCCCTCGAGTAATGACTAGTCGAATAGATATTTCCTATGAGTCAACACATGATTCATATATATTAAGTTTATTATCTAGCAAATTCCCTTTAGATAAAGTTATATTATTGTGTGTAGGAAATATATTATTTAATACATAATCAAGCTTTGACAATTCTATTAATGAGAAAGACCTAACAATCCTCACCAATCTAGGCACGCCTTAAAATTATTGCTTTGGCACACACTAACATTTCTTAGCACCCCACATGTATTGGAACATATTTGTACCTAGAACATATTGTGATGACACTGACGCCCAAGCACATGGTAGCATGCACTAGCACAACATCGAACTCTCCTAGCATGTGTTGGCATGCTCCATATAGTCCCTAGCATGCCCTGGAACACCTTGGTTGAATACATTGACATACATTAGCACTTGGTACACAATGCCACTTGGCATGTATTGGGACCTATTACTAGTGTGCCTAGCATGCCCCTTTTCAAAAAGATAAAGTCTTGACTTATTAACCCTCTTATCGGTTCTTCCTTTTGTTGCCTTGACACATATTAACATACCCTGGCACCCTGCACCACATCCTTAGCACCTAGCATGTATTGGCATATCTTGACACTATTAATTGGCACATGATATAATTAGCACACTTTGGGAATTCTTGACATGCCTTGATATTCCCTAGCATGCCTTACCAATGCTTAGCATACTTTGTGATCAGTCCCTCCTTGGCATGACAACTAACACTCATTAACACTAGTCTCTGGCACGTTCCTCATATTCATTAACTTCCATGAATGTTTACCTAGTGCTCCCTTAATGTTTTTTCCTAGTAATCCTTAACACTCATCAACATGCATTATCACTCTCTAGCACACCTTAGCACTCATCAACATTCCCTTCCACTTCATAACATGCATAACACTAGTCCCTGACACATATTGGCGCCGCTTGGAAAGTCTTAGCATGTATGGAATACATTGAGATGCCTTGGTATGATTTGACATGGTTTAATATTAAATTTATTTGTGATTATCCATTGTTGGAAAGTAGATGAGAAACAACAAAGGAATACTTGGCACTTAGAATGCACTAAGACTTTGCACTTGGCACCTATTGCTGCCTAGTGTTGGTGTGCTTAGCATGCCCTCTTGGAAAAGGTAAATTGATGACTTATTAACCCTCTTATGTGTTCATTTCCTTGTAGTTTAACTTTTTTCTCCCTTTTTTTGTCTTGACAGTCCCTGACACGCATTGACACACCCTTGCACATCTTGGCATGCCTCATCACTTAGCACATCTTAGCATGTTTGACATGTATTCCCACTATCTGACACATCAAGGAGGTGAAGAGAGATGTAGCCCTAAAGTAGGTCGAGTACGAGGGAGAGTAAGGGTTGCTAAAGGGAGGTCATGATCATCCTCCAAGAGCAAGATCATCATGTGAGGGTTCAGAAGAATGTTGCATACCTTAAGGGTCAGTTTGTGCTAGGAGGTAGGATGGCACATTGTTGGTTCTCTTATGGCAGATCGAGCTTAAGAGAGGTTTCTCATGAGAATATGGGCATGTGATTTCAATGGTGTCTTTGTGTGAAGGCCGCATCAAATTCTGAAATATTGAAATTTGCAACAAGAAACAGTGAGATTGGAAACCAGAAAGGACAAAAAAAAAATGCACCCACACTGGTGAGGAATTTTAATGCACCATGAGTGAGGAATGTGGGGCATCTAATTTATTTTTCCCTTAAATAAATTGGACAATAAATTGTAATTTCATCTCATAACAACTTCTGTCAGTTAATTAAGTCATGATGGCCGAGTTAGCTCAAGAAATTCAAGTACTTGAGGGTCTGAGATGAGGCATCTAGAGGGATTCTAATATTTTTTGGGTCCAATTGAAGTTGATGCATTAGTAGGGTGCAAGTGTAATTAGCTCAATTAAATGCATTAAAATCAGTTTAACTAGTTCTAACTGAGTGATGAGCTAGTGAGAGGTCCAGTGAATTAAATTATATTTAATTCACAATGAGTGATAAATCATATAACTGATAATTCGCTATTAATAGTTGCATGCATGTCAGTTTCGAGGAATACACAGTTGAGACAGAGGTTAAAGGGAACATAGCTATCAGTTGTATTCAGAGAAAATTTCCCACGTGAAATTATAAAGTAAATGGGATTCCATGATGGATTGCTCAATCAAGGAAGACTGATTTTCCTGATTAATAGGGAGTTAATTCCCTAGGAATTGCATGAGCAAGGCAGGCTGAAGTAAGGATGAGAATTGGCTAAGTACTAGACCGAGTTTTCCTAGATCAACGGGAGACAATTGACAGAGTGTTGGAGAATATCATGAGAGATTAAGCATTAATGTATTGTTTCATGATTCCTTCACTTAATACACAATAGAGATAGAGGGGTTTTGAGCAGTTTCTTTCCCCAAATACATCTTGTTGTTGTGCGATTGATAATTTATTTCTCTTACTTATATGTGATTGCGCGATCGTGTTTTGTTTCCGCAAATTGTAGGAAGGATTCAATATCTTATTTTAGTAGATTACAAGATTAGATTGAATCTCGTTGGTTATATTTTCTACATGGTATCAGAGCAGGAATTTTTTGGGTGGTGAGTTTGCAGAGAATATTTGAATATTTTGGTGTAAAATTTTCAAAAACAAATAGAATATTTGGATTCCTTGCGAAAATATACCCCCCCCCCCCCAAAAAAAACACATCGGTCAAATCGGAGCTCGGATAAGGGAGATATCATCGATTTAAAATCAACTTTTTTTTAGAAACTTTTTGTAACGTCGGGACAATTACACTGTGAACGAGTCAAGAACCTATATGTAATTGAGGTACCAGATGCATGCAAATATTTGAGGAGAAAGGCAAAAGTTAGAGACTTGGTGGTTTAAAGGGAGCATAAATTACCTCTCAACATGCATCCTCATGAGAAGCAGTCTTAGAAGGTTGTGGAGTTGCTGCCACAATTGGAGAAGCAGAGAGGAGACTGAGTGGAAGCGTCCACTCAAGCAGAGACCTCCATGAGGGGGAAATTTTGAGCTAGATGGGAAGAGGGAGTAGCCATACCTCGAGGTGTACGGTGGGGTGATGTGTAGACATAATCCCAAGATAAGAAATTTGGGCAAGGTCCATTGAGATGGTGTGTCTCATGGATCGAACCTGGCTACGAGGAGCCCACAGTACAATAGTAGTAGGAAGGATTAGTTAGATTTATGTAGTCAGATGTCAACAAGACAAAAATCAGAGTGATAGATGTCAAATACTGGATCACAAATCAGAGCTAGCAATAGTTCAAAGGGCACGGATGCAGATGTCAGCAGCAGCGCAGAGAATCCAGTACTAGACAGGTGCAGTAGCTAGCAGCAGTCAGAAGACTCTGATGACAGATGCATTATATTGAGTAAGTTGTTCGGAGGCTATTCAGTTTCAGGATTTGCAGGTGCAAAAAACACTAGAGAAGTGTAGCATGCAGAACATTCCAAAGGTACCGGATGGAGATATATTGAATTCCTTTCTTATTGAGAGGGAGTGTTGAAATTTGCAACAAGAAACAGTGAAATTGGAAACTAGAAAGGACAAAAAAAATGCACCCACATTGGTGAGGAATTTTGATGTACCGGGACTGAGGAATGTGAGGCGTCTAATTTATTTTCCCCTTAAATAAATTGTACAATAAATTGTACTTTCGTCTCATAACAACTTTTGTTAGTTAACTAAGTCATGATGACTGAGTTAGCTCAAGAAATTTGATTTAAGGTGATCGAGGTGGATATTGGTGGCCACTCGCCTATTCCACTTGGGCCCTCACCATTGTCTCTTTCAGTTTTTCAGTTTCCTTAATTATAGCACAATTTACTATTTTTGTCAGTTTTTTGGGTCCTGAACTTCAGGAGCTGTTTTGAGGCCCCAAACGATGCTTTTTTGGGCATGAAAGGTTTAGCGATTTCATAGAAATCACACTAGTAGTTGTATTCCTCAGAGAGATCTTTCTAACGAGGTATCATGTGCGTCATACGAAGATCATATGACCAAGTTATGACCCCAGAAAGTTGGCTGCCCAACTAACCCCAACGGGGCCCATAAACTCTTGGTGTTACATCTCCTCGGGTTAGGGTTTTATCTTATTTTTAAATAATAAAAAAGACCCTTCATCCTCATTGTAACACAGTTCAGAGGAACATAACTATCGGTTGTATTTATAGAAAATTTCCAATGTGCAATTATAAAGTCATTGGGATGCCATGATGGATTGTGCAATGAAGGAAGGTGGATTTTCCTAATTAATATGGAGATAATTCCATAGGAATTGTGTGAGCAAGGTAGGCTGAGAATTGGCTAAGTATTAGACCGATTTTTCTAGATCAGCAGGAGACAATTGGCAGAGTGCTGGAGAATATCAAGAGAGATTAAGCATTGTATTGTTTCATGATTCCTTGACTTAATACAAAATAGAGATAAATGTTTTTGAGCAGTTGCTTCCCCAACTACATCTTGTGTTGTGCGATTGATAAATTCTTTCTCTTACTTATATGTGATTGTGCGATCGTGTGTTATCCAAAATTCATCCAAATATGTGATTTGTGCCTTAGGAAATGTGAATTAAGGTACCCTCGGTGGAAAAACATGCATAAATATTTGTTGCTAAGTCCCTTAAATGTGAGATGTTGCCACTTGTCAATTGTGCCTCTTGTTGATGATGAAACTGACACCCTAGTTTTGTAAGGATCACCAAGTGTCATTTTGCGTCAACCCAAGGTCGTTTCCATTGTCACCTTAGCAACGAATCCTCTCACTTTAGATTAATTATTGAATCCTAGGGTGTCCCAAAGCGCAAATTTATGGGGGACTCTTTTATGTGACTAGATCACTAGCTAGCATTGAAAACCATCTTTACATTGTATGGTTCAACATCTTGATGATTCTTGTCCTATTGACCACAAATTTTGTATTCATTATTGCTTTCATCGCAACACCTACAATAGATATTGATGGTGTTCATAAGCCTATTTTTAGTTGTGATAAGTGGATTAGGGGATCCCTTGTCACAACCCATTACCCCTAATGCGTTTACTCTATGAGCCAAGGGAGACCAAGGGTGTACTTGTAGGGGCATTGAGACCAAATTTGGGGGGTCATAACATTAGGAAAAGTGGAATGACATAACCAAAAAGTTTCTGGGAGGGGGGGGTATCTTATGGTGTATTGAACGGGCCAAGGGGACACAAGGGTAGCATGTATGTGTAGAAGTCAGAGGTGCAAGCATGGTTTACTAAGATCTATAATCCTAGCATTATAGAATGAGAAAGGGGCTTAGGACCTAATTTCATAGGGCCTAGGGGACCTATAGGGAAGGCAGCGAGAGAAATTGATAGAGGAACCCAAAATAGTGGTGATAAGGGGATTAGGAGTCCAATTATCACAAAAAAATAAGCCCTTAACCCATAACCACTAAATTCCCTATTCCCTTAACCCCCAATCCATATTCCCTTAACCCCTCCACTCATAAATCATAACCCATAAACCCCTTCATTCATTAAATCTTATGACATTAACCCCTAACCTATATTAATCCATGAACCTCCTAAGCCATAAATCCTTATCCTCTTAACCTGTGACCCTTAACCCCTAAACACCTTAACCACTAAAACCTAAATCTCCTAAATATTGAGTCCTTAACCGCTAAATCCTCTGACCCTAAAGGCATTTGGCCCTTAACGCTTGACCCTTGAAGCCCTTAACCACTAAGTATCCAAGGCCGAAAACAACACCCCAAACCAGCAAATTAACCTCCTAGGAGAATCCTTCATCTCTAATTGAGAATATTAGAAACATTAATTGATTCTTAGAGAACTAGGTACTGGTTACAAGGATATGTGTTTGTGGGTAATGCCATTATTATCATGTATACCAAATGTAGACAATTGGATAATTTGCAAAGCCTCGATTTGAATTACTCACAATATTTACACTTCATCACATTGAGATGGAGCTTGTAGTGTTCTCTCACGTAAGGAGTTGTAAATGAAAAGGAGCAAGCTCCCATTACAAGGAGGGTTTAAAGAGTTTAAAGAAGTAGTAGGGTTAAGGAGATAAGAGCGGGAGCGCAGTCCTGATTACTTAAAGCCTTTTTTCCAAAATTTCCTACTATGTTTATGGCATACTTTTTCCCTGTCCTATTGACCACAACTTTTGTATTCATTATTGCTTTCATCACAACACCTACAATAGATATTGATTGTGTTCATAAGCCTATTTCTAGTTGTGATAAGTGGATTAGGGGCTCCCTTATCACAACCCATAACCCCTAATACGTTTACTCCCTTAGCCAAGGGGGGCCAAGGGTGTACTTGTAGGGGCATTGAGACCAAATTTGGGGGGTCATAACATTAGGAAAAGTGGAATGACATAATAAAAAAGTTTCTGGGGGGGAGGGGGTATCTTATGGTGTCTTGAACAGGCCAAGGGGACACAAGGGTAGCATGTATGTGTAGAAGTGAGAGGTGAAAGCATGGTTTACTAAGATCTATAATCCTAGCATTAAAGAATGAGAAGGGGGCTTAGGACCTAATTTCATAGGGCCTAGGGGACCTAGAGGGAAGGAAGCGAGAGCAATTGATAGGGGAACCCAAAATAGTGGTGATAAGGGGATTAGGAGTCCAATTATCACAAAACATAAGCCCTTAACCCATAACCACTAAATTCCCTATCCCCTTAACCCCCAATCCATATTCCCTTAACCCCTGCACTCATAAATCATAACCCATAAACCCCTTCATTCATTAAATCTTATGACATTAACCCTAACCTATATTAATTCATGAACCTCCTAAGCCATAAATCCTTATCCTCTTAACCTGTGACCCTTAACCACTAAAAACCTTAACTACTAAACCCTTAACCACTAACACCTAAATCTCCTAAATATTGAGTCCTTAACTGCTAATTCCTCTGCCCTAAATCCCTTTGGCCCTTAACGCTTGACCCTTGAAGCCCTTAACCACTAAGTATCCAAGGCCGAAAACAACACCCCAAACCAGCAAATTGACCTCCTAGGAGAATCCTTGATCTCTAATTGAGCATATTAGAAACATTACTTGATTCTTAGAGAACTAGGTATTGGTTATGAGGATATGTGTTTGTGGGTATTGCCATTATTATCATGTATACCAAATGTAGACAGTTGGATAATTTTCAAAGCCTTGATTTGAATTACTCACAATATATACACTTCATCATGTTGAGATGGAGCTTGTAGTGTTCTCTCACATAAGGAGTTGTAAATGAAAAGGAGCAAGCTCCCATTACAGGGAGGGTTTAAAGAGTTTAAAGAAGAGCAAGGTTAAGGAGATAAGAGCGGAAGCGCAGTCCCAGTTACTTAAACCTTTTTTCCAAAATTTCCTACTATGTTTCTGGCATACTTTTTCCCTGTCCTATTGACCACAAATTTTGTATTCATTATTGCTTTCATCACAACACTTACAATAGATATTGATGGTGTTCATAAGCCTATTTCTAGTTGTGATAAGTGGATTAGGGGTTCCCTTATCACAACCCATAACCTAAAGGGGTTTTTATCCAAGTTCAGTAACCTAAAGGAGTTGATTTCATTGATAGAGGCAGATTGAGGAGTCGCATAACGAGAGGCAAGAGGACCTGTCAGATGTGTTAAGGACATGTGGACTAAAAGGGATATGTGTGGCCACCATAAAAAAGTGGGTCAAGTGTTGTCTTGTTCAAGGTAGATTGGTTGTCAAAGGACTAACACCAAGCCCTAGTTATATCAGTGTGATTGTAAAGGGCCATGATCCCAGGTATGCGAGCTCTAGCCTATTCTATTATAGTTTGTAATTTAACGAAGAACGTTTTGAAAAATTTAAAATTTTTCATGTGTACTAGTTCATGATTCCTTGATGTGTGTAGATTTTGTTGTGAAAAGTAGATGTGTTGTGGCACTTTTGTGTGTTTGCATCAAATATTCTAAGACCAAACCCAGATTCTCATGTGTTGTGGAAATTCAACATATGCCTTGTTCACCTAAGAACTACTTGTAACTCATCTTAGGTTACTCGTGTCCAATCTCAACGCATCCCACTTAAAAAGTTACCAATACAAAGCTCATCACATCCAACTGTGGTCATAAAACAACTAAGCAACATAATTTACATCTTGACATTCCATAACACCTGACATGTCTCAAATGCCTTAGCACTATGTGGCATGTGTTAACATCCCCTACAATCCTGGGCATGCTTTTACACTCCCTAACACACCCTAGCACTTCCTAACACACCCTGGTTGCAAAGGCGAGAAGGATCTTGTTAGAGGGAGTTCGAGGCCATAGTGTCTCAAGCCTCCATGAGAAGGTGAAACCATTGCAATGTGGAAGGCCTTAATAGATATGTACATGAATAGCAGCAACCACAGGAAGTTGGTGCTGAAAGACAAGCTCAGGAAGATAAAAATGGAGAAGGGCGACACGATCCAAAAATACTTGACCAAGTTCACTCAATGTCAAGATGAGCTTGGAAGTGTTGGGATCTATGTTGCCTCAGATGATTTGGTGAGCCTAGCTCTTATAGGACTTCCCAAGAGGTGGCATATATCCCAGGACTCTGTTAATGGGAGGGAGAAGCTTCTAGATTGGGAGCGATTATGGTTTGATTTGGCACAAGAAGAAATTCGACAGAGCACTAGAGATGGAAAATACACAAATGTTGAAGGTATATCATATGTGCTTCTTTGTATTTGGAAATAAATCTAATTTATGGGATAATTGTACAAGTTGGGATGTCAAAGAAAAACACTCACACTTGTGAAACTAACCTTTAAGGAGTACGATAATCAATGCATGTAGCCTAGTTTTAGAGAATCACATGGGCTAACGACTAGGCTAGGTACGATACTAGACCTATCTAATTCTAAAAGGTATTAAGGATAAGAAAATATGAGTAATCAACCTAGATATGGATTGGAGATAGAGAATTTCATGGGATTTAGGTTAAGTTTCCAAGGCTCATAATCATAACTATATCTTCGATAAAAAGGTTTGTATCAGCCCACAACCAATAATATAAACTTCCTTTAAGAGTTATAATAAACCCCTTAATTATGAGGAAGCATATAATGTATTTTTCTAGGGGTTGATTCATGTGCTGGATTCATATGTCCTAGAGGTTCCTACATGATAAACAAGCTATGAATATATAAGAGGCATATAGTAAAGCATGGAATGAGGGAAGTTGTGTGGCAGTCCTAGCATTTAAGCATAAAATTGATATTAAATTGAGTATAAAAGAGGCCTCTAATGAAGTGTGTACTGAAAATTGGTTAATGGAAGGTGTTGGACTTTCATTCCTAGCCTAGATAGTTCTCAACAATAAAATGATTTTACATTTAATAAAGATTCTAGATTTTTACAACTTGGTTTGAACATCATTTGTAGTTTGCTTACACGGGTGGAATTTTACAACATGAAAAATAAATGTTTCATTCAAAAGATTCCTTGCTACCATAACCATTTCATCCCCCAAAATTAGGGTTTCCTCTCTCGTTTTCCTCAACAAAATACAATCTCAAGCCTTCGTTCTAATAAAGACAAACAAATAGTGTGCATAATTGTTAGTCTCCAGCTCTCCCTTTCTCTCCATCTCGCTCCCTCCCTCCCTCCCTTTCTTTCCTTCTCCCTACCCCCTCTCCATATCTCCTTCCACTTCTCGCTCTCTGTCCTCAATGGAAAAACTAGAATCCAAACCCCAAGAATTGAATACCCAAATATTTATGGCTTTGCATCCAACTAGTAAACCCTAAAACCTTCCATTAGCATCCAAGGAAATGAAACTCCACCCATTTAGTAAGGATTTTAGACAACTGTAAACATAAACACCATCTCCTAACAATTGTCACCAACGACATGGAGGATGTTTTGCAGAGAGGAGTTGCACCATATAGCTTTTCCTCGGTGCCCAAAATCTCCAATCTAGAACCCTTTTCTAACCTAATATGTCCTTGACTCTTGATGGATAGTCCTACGCAAAAAGTGGAAGCTTATAGTTTTTAGCCAGGTGCCCATACATATGGCCCCGCCTACACCTAAAATGTATTCCTTCATAACCCAATATCTGAATACACTACACCCCAATCCCGATATCCATGCCTTCTATTGTCCTGTGACCACACACAAAGTGGAGAAGGAGAAAGGAAGGGAAATCCTAACTATCAAAGTGTTTAAAATGAATCTATCTGCCTTTTAATTTAGTTGAAAGAGGAAAGTGTTGTTGATTAAGTGTGATGGTGAGCGAAATCCATACTTCCCTCATTCATTCCATCTACCCCTTCCTACCCTGCCTGTCTCTTGTGGGTTCCTTCTCCATTCTCTCTCAACGCCTCTGCATATTTTTTAGGTTTTTGCTCATTGTTTTATACTTGGCCCATTTAAAATCCATCAAGCCACATAGCCTCCTGAGCACTCATGAATATATGAAATTCACATGAATTAGGCTCAAATGGTCTTCTCCATCCTTGAATCACCAAAACCATTATTCTCTTGACCCATTTTCTGTTAGAGGCATTCATATAGTTGTCCATATTTAACCTCTGATCTTAACATGTCCTAGGCACTAGTATTTTTCAACTCAAGGCTATCTGTAGGAGCTACAACACCTTCTATGAGCCCTTATCTGAGGTCCATATTAACCAAAATATGGGTGTATGTCTTAATTCCCATCTCTAAATATGTAGATTCATGGGCTAGATAAGATCCCAACGAGTTACCTATATCTTTGAAAATTAGGGTGTCTCGATAGTTAGGAGGGAGACTTGGAAGATGAACCTAGATTGGGGCCATATCTAGTCTCTCCTACTTTGCATCGAAGAGGAACATCTAGAAATTGACAAGGATAGGAGATGAATCAATTTTCTAAACCATTTGTTGCACCTCTCGGGTGCCTGCTACATCTTTGAAGCACAAATGAATCCAACCTTGGGCTAATAGCGACACCTCTGGAGGAAATTTTACAATAGGTAAGATTTCCTTGTCTGCCCACACATTTAGGGTTGAGGACCTTAATTTTCAACCCCTTACTTACCCCGCCAAGTATTTTTGGGACATTTCCTCAGTCTTTTGAATGGTGACGTTGACTCCCAAAAATAGAGAACGAAGGAATTTGTTCTTCTTATTTACACTACAATGAATTTTCCACTTCCTTGCTTTCTCAGATTCATTTTGAATCATAACTCATTCTTATTCACAAGGGTGTTTCTCCCTGAAAACCACAAGCCCATTTATGATGTTAGTTTGACCTTCTTTCGTTGTCGAGGCAAGGGTCTCCTTCACTAGCTCACCGAAGGAGGGCGAGGCTGATGGCACTTGATATGAAGGATATACAAGAAAACTATCCAGAGAGGCTTATGAGAGTGAAGAACCCCCACTATGTTCAAAAAATTCTGAAAACCCTAAGGAAGTAGTAACACATTATATGTCTTCCTCCAATATTTAGGACAATAGGGAAACTAAACTTAGAGCCAAACACCCCAAGAAGAGTTCTCTAGCCCCTAAAAAACGTCCTCAGGCCCTGGGCTAGCCGAAACTAAAGGACCCAAATAGTGCATAGCTGGAGTAGGGGTTAGGGCCTTCGAATCGCTAGACAGTTGCCTATTGAATTCTTAACTTTGCTTTCTAAAGATCTGGTAGGCCCAGAAACTATAGTATGGTGACCTTCTAAGTTGACTTTGAAATGCAAATGGATAAAATCCTTGGAACTAGACCAAATTTGTTGAAAACCCCCCTCCTCTAGTTCATAATCCACCAACTCCTCCTCCTCCTCCATGTGGGTCCAATAGTAAGTAGTCAAAATGTCATCTAAAAAACATATTTGATGAATAATTGCGTGTCTTCAAAGGGTTTATCATGGCCACCATATTTGTACAAAATATATATCATGTGGATAAAAAACTCATTGTTACCATTTAATCTTATTTTGCATTTTGACAAGGATATCAACGATCACATTGTCTAGATCCTGTTCACTCTTTGTCAAAACTACGACCCTTTCTCCGCTTGCAATTTTTCCTTGGGCCTCTAGGGTTTCTCCAGTGTTGAATTCTTCTCCCATGGTCAAAACGTTGTAATGTTATCTTTAACAGTTAGAGTTTGTCAAAATAAAATAAAAATTAAAAACATAAAATTAATAATTAACCCAATCTAGATATATTTTAACTCTAGATCTACCAAGGCCGAGAGAGAGGAATTAAATCTCTTGAAATGCAAAATTCCTTAGATTTGATTTCTATAGACATTTGATAGATTGGAAGCTAAGATGAATCTAGATTAATCATATACCATGAAAAAAAAAAAATAACAAAAAAAAAAGAGTGATTTGCAAACCCAACATAGCATCCACCTTTGTTTTGAAAAATATTAAAATATTTACCATATTTGAATAAGTTTAAGAAATTTAAATATTTATTATATTGGAATAAATTTTTGGTTGTTGTTGTTTTTTTTTAAAGGTTTTACCCTTTCGATTAAAATGCTTTGACTCCTCCGAAAATAATTTTCCCACTCCATTTAAATTTCAATAAATTTGAAGAGGGGATTGTCGTGGAGTATTGGCGGGCAAACAAAAGACATAACATTCTGTTACCAACCAAAACAGTAGAGCACAGCTAGAGATACAGGAGGGGAACCTGAAAACCCTCTCATCGATATTGAATGCATTGAAGAGTTCGACTCGAGCACGATTATTCAGTTTCAAGAAGAAGAAGGCCACCCTCCTCCTCCATCTGTTGAGAGGTCTATGAGAAGGTAAGAGTTTAAACAATTATTGCATGTATAATGTAGCTTTCGTGCCATGAATAGTGTATATTAATTTACATTTGATATTAGTGCGAGTAATCTCATTTGTTGTGGAGTTGACTTTGTTTAGTTTGGAGGCTTTGCAGGTTTTTGTCATTTGGTTCAGAAATGCAAGTGTGCATTTTGATATGCAGTTTTGTCTTGCTTTGTATCTTTGTTACTCTTTGATGTTATTTATCTCTGGGAACTTGGAAGCATAGAGAAGGAATGGAGTTAATGCATGCCACTGGGTTCTTATTCCATTTCTGATTTGTACATTGTCGTGGATGTTCCACCGGATCTTCATAACAAATTTTATAATATTATACAGTCTTTTACTAGCACTATTCTACTCAAGATTGCAGACTTCATATCATTAGATTTAACACAGAAATTACTGAGAATCGGCTAAAAGTGAAATGAAGGAAACAAACAATTACACACCATCCATACATTGAATACAAGATATACCCTAGGAAAACCCAATACAGGACGAACCCAACTAGGAGAGGCCTATGCTTTGCTCTTTTCTTCTGTGGATGAAAAGTGAATACAAAGAAATGGGTACTCACACTGGCAAAATGTGGATGCTACATGATTTCCTTCTTCCTCTGGCATGCTTCAATCCCATAACTATGAACATAATATTGAAACATAACTATGAAATAGATATAAATGCAGAGAACATAGAGAAACACGTTACACAACTTGACTCGTTTGTAGAGAGTTGAAGAAGTTACATGGTCACTAAGTGTTGTGGTTTGTCTCATGAGGATCACTTTTTCTTTCTAATATAGATCCACCCAGTTCTGTTGACATGGGTTAGTGGCATTGTGATATACTGATTTGTGAAAGGGAATCATGAACGCAAGGTTGTTAGGACTAAGCTTTTCCTTTTTCGATTCACGAAGATGCTTTAAACCTCAAAAGAGATTTGAGGGCACCAAAGTTGAGTGTGTCTCCCCACCACTACCAAGGGGAACTTGCATAGGTTTCTTTTCTTTCGGTTGAGCCATTTTCTTTCTTGGAGCACATATGTTTCCCTGTATTACTTACCATCCTTTGGGATTTTTCCTATGTCCATTGGATGTAGAAGATGTTGGTGAAGAATCAAGATGAATAGGTTTCTTGGAGGTGTACAATTTGTTGGCATGATCTACATCTAAATTTTGTGCTTTCAATGCCTAACATTTCGGTAAAAGTGAGATCAACCCATTATATGAGCAACTAGTTAGGAAACTCACAACTTAGGTTGAGCACTACACAGATATGGGTAAAGATGTTGAGCTCATGACAATATGAGCTCCATTAACTTTAATAAAATGATCCTGGGAGTTTTTAATAGTTGCAAGAAAATTAGGATACCATAAGTGAAGAGGAGGTTTGAAACTCTTACGTAGACCAGAGTTGCTGTAATAATCATCGTGTTTGGATCAAACTTTCAGAACTAGGGTCCTAGGTTGAATTTCTTTTTCCTATCCACCATGGCCTTAAAAATTACAATGAAGTAACACTTGGAATGGAGGAAGAGCTCATCGTTGGTAATCTAGGTTTGATTTTTCCACCCATGAAGCATTGTTGTAGATGGCCAAAGCCCATTCAAAGGACAAAGAGTGCCATCCCTTCAATACAAAAAGTTGTGGGCATATACATGCAAGTTCCAACACTCGAATGTCCTTTGATTTCTCCACTATAAAGGCAGAATTGAGGGGCGGCTTTTTCTTTGAGGGAATAGAAAGCCTAGGCTTCACCTCATCCTTGAATTGATGGGATTGGGAGGAGGGAATATTTTTTCATAGGGATCCTCCAAGAAGGCTTGAAACTAAAAGCACGATAGCATCCTTGCTTATGCCAAAATCCACGGGAAAGAAACTATCAAGGAGTTGCCTTCTTGCATAGAGTCGTTTCTAATGGCTTGGAGGGAACCTTGTCGTTTTTGTATCCATGAATTCAATATAGAGATAGAACCCATGGATTTCATATGAAAATAGAAGGATTCCCCTGAATGGGACCTCATAAAGACTTGAAGATCTGCAGTGACTCTGCCTCATTTTTTAAGATTTGTGTTAGATAGGAGTGCAATGGTGTTAGTTGAATGAAGACCATATTAGAGCTGAAAGTATTATCTAGTGTTTGTAAGTTGTGACTCTTAAAATGAGATGGTGACACCTCGTTTGGCTTGAAATTCCATGGATATAGCCGGTGATCACATGCTCTCTCTAGTTATAGTTTTAACTACCAATCCTAATGTAGTCCTAGCGCATCCATTGACTCCTTTTATTTTTGTGTTCATTTAATTAGGATTAACTACAACAAGCATGATGACAGAGCACTCATTCAATGTCTTATTGATCCATTGATGAGTTTTTTTAATGTATCAAATGCAAGATCAACTATAATTTGAGCTTTGAGCTCAAGATAGACTTTGTCAAATTTGAATCTAATGTTGACACTGGAATTTGAAGCAATGGATTTACAAGCCCTTGATTTCATGAACTGTCTTGACTCTTAAATATTTGCGTAACTCCCTAGTTTCTTATATTAATCCCAAAAAAGAGACAACATGAAAATCTAAACTAGTTAATTAGTTGGCAAAAATGTTATCATAAACCATGTGCAGAACAGTGTTTTATTGCTTGGAGGGATCCCCTCCCTTCATTATTTCTATGAATTTAATATATAAACAAAAAATGTGGATAATATGGAGGGGTTCCTCTGAAGGGAACCTCATAAAGACGTGAAGATCTGCTATGGCTCCCCCTTGTTTGAATTTTCATGTTAGATAGTATCACAATTATAGTAGTTAGACAAAGGCCATACTAGATTTCTTGCCCTAGTGTTTGGCAAGTGAAGAATCTTAAAAATATATGGTGGCACCTCATTTGGCATGAGATGCTAGATATATCCACTAACAATATTCTCTGTGGTTACAATTGTAACTACTAGCCCTAATGTGGCCCTGGCTAGGTCATTGACCCCCTTTGCTGTCATGTTCATTTATCTAGAGTTTGTTATTGTAGGCATGATGACAATGACTTCTTGACCCATTGATGTGACCCCTTTTGTTGTCATGTTCATTTATCTAGGGTTTGTTATTGTAGGCTTGATGACAACGACTTCTTGACCCATTGATGTGTGTCCTTGGTGTAATCAAAAGCAGGATTGGCCAGAATTTGAGCCTTGAGCTCAAGATTGACTTCGTCAAACTTGGATCTCATGTTGATGATGTCATTTGAAGCCTAAAGTGGGAGGCATCGGGCTTCTTACTAGAGAAGACTTCTTCGGGAGTCTTGGAGTCTAATGTGGAATGCGGGCATCTATTTTGAACATACACAATGGCACAGGCAACTTCCACAATGGTTTTATTCTTCCTTTCAACAAAACCATTTTGCTCAAGAGTATACATAGTTGGATCAGCCAATCCTCCAAGTGTCACACACACACCCCTCAAAGATAGCTCCAAAAAGGTCAACACTGGTCAACAGAAAAAGTCAATGTAGAAATTCAACGCTGCGGTCTAGGGCTGTGGTCAAAGGTCACCCTTCTCCTCGATCTTTTTGCTCTCTAATGCTGCCTCAAGAGATTGGATTTTCTGCACAAGAATGGAGGTTAAAATCCAAGCTTTGACCCATGATCAACGCGTGTCAATGCACCAGCAAAGAGCCCTAAAAACAGTTCGCACTCCTTTCGCTTCAGATCTGCACATGTCAGAGAGAGAGGCCTCCAAAGGCTGAATGAACCAATCAGATCACAAGAGGAAATGCGTGATGAGTTGATGATGAAATGGACATCATCTCTCTCCAATTTATATCCATCAATGAGGGTGTGTGACACATCTATTGGGCTTGCAAGCCTTCATTACAATTATGGTCGACCTTGACAATTTGCACATGTGTGGAAAATAAAATCAAAATATAAGTTCTTCTCATCCAAACAAGATGATATTTAGATCAATCTTGCACCTCTCCGAAAGAGGAATCCAACAAAAATATCATCATCATCATATGAGCAATGCAACATGGATTTTGGATCTAGTTGCCCAAAATTAACAAAATGATACCTGTAGTCTGATAAAAATTGATACCTGTGCCAACGCTTGCCGAGTTGATCATGTAATAGAAGTCTTCATCTAGCACAACATGATGATGCCAAGTAAATAAAAGCATTCCTTCCTATTCTATTGCTGTCCAAAATCCAAAGTGCTTCTCATATTCAGAACTTTCTGCCTCTGAGGGTTGTTATGATTTATGAGAATGTGGGTAATGTCTATATTTATAATATTTCTTAGTTGGATTGTTACTTGGTAATTTTGAATTGTAAGCTTAGTGAATATCCTTGATATATTCCTTAATACTTCATTAAATGGGACAAAAATATACATCCAGGATCAGTTGTAGCAACCTCACAACAACACCCATACCAAAGCGTATCATATGAAAGTGAAGTAGTGTTGAGGTTGCAAACTTAAGAAAAACTGAGCTCAGAACAAAATGAAATGTTTATCAGCAATGGCAAAGCAGATGTCGGCTATGAGATACTTACCAGATTTAGGCCATGACATAGTTTTCTTGCATTGTAGGAATCTTTGGATAGTACACAGGATTTCAATATCAAAGACAACTAAAATGGTGTAAAATAAAGAAGTACCTCTGTGCAAGCTATCAGTCAGACTAGTCAAGCCCTTGTTATCTGTATGAGAAATATAAAAGGTACTGCAAAAAGGTAGTTGGAAACATAGATCATTGTACGGTAGTGATTTGTGAGAATAACAATTAAATATGTGTGATAAATAAATTAAAATCAATGAATGCAACAAGTAAATTGTCCATATATTTGAAGTTTTTTTGTAAGGGTATGTGTTGGGGAGAGTGATGGGGAACAAGAATGACAATAGGAGATACAGGGTGATGGGTAGTGATGCATATGGCAACAAGGGAGCTGGATATGGATATTGTGCAGATGCATAGGACAAGGAGAAAGGGCATAGGTAGAGTTTCACTAAAATGAGGAAAGTTGTTGCCTCGGGAATAGTGGTGACACTTCCCTTTTCCACTGGGCTTATCACCTTGTGCAAGATTTGAGATAGTTGTCCCATTGACATATTTTGGTCATTTGTGGACATTGAAAAAATTGTTTTCTTTATTTCCACATGTGCAGTAGAAAACACTAGTTTGGGATTAAATGCAAAAGAAAACGTTAGGGCTGATAATTGGTGTGGGATGAGGAAATCATGAAAGTGAAGAAGGGATTTTGATCAAGAGCTGCGCTACTGCTACAGCTGCCTGTGAGCCTGCGCACGCCCAAAGCTAGGGCTTCTCCACGCTGCCATGGAGGTTCTGGGCTCGCCCCAGGTTCCTCCTCCCTCGCCTCGTCTGTTCGCTGAGGATGCATTCAACTTGTTGCTGGCTACGCTGCCGAAGAAGAAGAAAACTGAAGCAGCCAAGTTTGTGAAAAAGTTGTTATTCCAGAAATCTCCCTTCCCCCTGAGGGTCCGATCCAGGTAGCTTTGTCCGTGGCGGATCGCGCTCTCGTGGGACAGTTCACGGGTCTTTGGCCCTCCCCAAAAACAACGGTGAACTGGGTTGTCAAAAATTGGACGTCGTTGATCAAGAACGATGTAACCTCGTATTTCTTGTGGAGAGGCTATTTTCTATTCGAATTCATCTCAAAAGAGGATAAAGACCTGATCTTTCAGAATGGCCCCTACTTCATGGGACCTCAGGGCCTGTATCTCAATAAGTGGACGCCATATTTTGACCCAGCAGTGGATGTACCAATGGCTGTTCCTGTGTGGGTTAGGTTACTGAATCTCCCAGTGCATTGCTGGAAATGGGGTTCTCTGAAGCACATAGGTAACACCCTGGGTAAATTTATTGACCAGGCAAATAACAAGGATCAATACGACTGTGCCCGAATATGCATTGAGGTAGATCTAGAGGTGGGCCTTCCGGAGGCAATAAAAATCAATGTCGGCAGTTGGACTCATGTGCAAAAGCTAGACGATGAGCAGCTTCCCTTCAAGTGCCAAAAATGCCATGTTTACGGTCACTTTGCTAGGGGTTGCCCGAGCAATGGAGAGGCGGAGAAAGGGAAGGAGGAGGGCTGGAACTAGATCAAGCAGTCAAAGACCTCCCATAAAACCCCCAAATCTGGGGTCCCAAATGGTAAAGGCCCTCAGCTGGCTACTGTTCAACAAACCCCTCCCTCGAATGGTCAAGAAAAAAAATTCGGGCCCTTAAGCTCAGCTTTAGAGGACACCCAGGAGGTCGAGATGCAAAAGAAAGTGACCCCAGACAAAGGGACCCCTTTAGGCTCGAGACAAGGAGAAAGTGCCTCAAATAGACCTAAAGAAAAACATGCAGAAGCTGAAGAGGAAGAACAAGTCTCGGGAGGAATCAAAGGAGGAAGGAGAAATATGGGATTCACAAACTTCGGTTAGAAGATCGAGAAGAGGCCGTAAGTGTGTCCGAGAAATGAGAGAACAAGAAACCTATAAAGATAAGCTCTAGGGTAGTCAACCAACCCTCGAGAAACCCTTGGCAAAAACTCCGAAGATGAAAAGAAACCAGACACAGGGCTCCAAGGGAGCTCATCACACCCAAAAAAGTAAGTGATGAAGGTTGTCTCCTAGAATTGCAGAGGTATGGGGAGCAGAGTGAAAGAAGAAGCAATAAGAAGTCTTCTAAGGATAGAAACCCCAGACAGACTTCTTATTTAGGAGACAAAAGTGGAGGATAAAGACTTCCTCCAAATAAGTAAGAAATTTTGGAATAAATGTGGAGGACAGGCAGTCTCTGCTCGAGGAGCCTTGGGCGGGCTAGGCACTCTTTGGAATATTAGCAAATTCTCGATGGTCATTGAGATCCTAAATACTCACTGGTTGTTCTTGAAACTTCAACATCTTGATACAAAGGAGGTCATTAGTCTCTTCAATGTGTATGTCCCAGTAAATGCAGGGGAGAAAAAGGCCTGCTGGGACTCCATTAGAAATCTGACAGAAATGGAGAATCTGGAAAACACCATCATTGTTGGCGATCTTAATCTCACCTTGCTCTTGTCAGAGAAGCGAGGATGCAACATCGTAAGGGATACAACAAGGGAGTGGGTGGAGGACCTCATGCAGGATTGGGACTTGCTCGACATCAAGCCCTCTAATGGTAAGTACACCTGGTCAAACAAAAGAGTTGGTTCGGGGCATATTGCTGCAAGGCTAGATAGATTTCTCGTTCAAAGTTCTTTTCTCCTTTTAGGATTAGAGGCTAGAATGCATATTCTCCCTTGCAACGTTTCAGATCATAAACCTATCAAGCTTGAATTGCTGGCCCAAATTGATCACGACCCTATTCCATTCAGAGTTAGTCCTTTATGGGTCAAGGGGTCGGACTTCATGAATACGGTTAAGGAATGTTGGAGGCTGCTTTTCAAGGGCTCCTCCTTCTTCGTTTGGGAGGAGAAGCTCAGAAGAGTGAAAGCTGTTCTGAAAAGTTGGGCCAAATCCCTTCCTAACCCTGCAACTGAAAGAAAAAAAGTCCAAGACAGTCTGGAGCTCCATCACTTGCATTCGGAAATTGCAGAAATTACAAAAGAAGTTCTAGATAGGGAGGCAGGTTTACAACAGAAGTTTCATAAGGCATGCTTGTCAGAGGAAGAATATTGGAGACAAAAATCTCGCAGTCTTTGGCTTAAAGCGGGAGACAGGAACTCCTCCTTCTTCCACAAGCAAGCCCAAGTGCGGAGAAGCTTTAACTCCATCTCAGAAATCAAGGAAGAGACCATAATTCACAATGATTTCACTAGCATTAAAAGGGCAACCTTCTCTCATTTTAAAAATCTTTACAGTGAAGAAGGGGTGATGGTCCAGAATTCTAAATTCCTAGATGTGGTTCCTTCAAAGATTACCTCCAGGATGAATCAGTTATTGGAAGCAAAGGTCTCTAAAAAAGAAATAAAGGCTGCTCTCTTTGCTATGGAGCCTGACAAAACCCCAGGACCGGACGATTTTACAGCTAGATTTCTTCAATCTTGTTGGTAGATAGTGGAAAAGGATTTGTACAAAATGGTTTTGAAATCCCAAGCCTGTCAGAAAATTGGGGGCACCACTAACTCTGCCTTTCTTGCCCTCATCCCTAAGGAAAAAGGAGCCAATAATTTCAACAGGTTTCGCCCTATTCTCTATGCAACATAGGCTACAAGCTGATAACCAAAGTGATTGCCAATAGATTGAAAAGTATCCTTCCTAGTATTATCCCGGAGAACCAAGGTGGTTTTGTTCATGGAAGGCAGATTGTGGACAATTTCATCTTAGTTCAAGAGGCGATCCATTCAAGCCTGCATTGAAAAGAAAAGGGTATGGTTGTCAAACTCGACCTAGCAAATGTCTTTGATCGTGTTAGACACAACTTTCTGTTGGATGTTATGCATAAGCTTGGGTTTGGGATTAACTTTACCAACTAGATTTGGGCTTGTATCTCTGAGCCTTGGATCGCCCCTCTAGTGAATGAGCGAGCAACAGATTTCTTCAAAGCTACGAGAGGGCTTCGGCAGGGGTGTCCTCTTTCCCCCCTCCTATTTGTCCTTTAAGCTTTTGTTCTTAGCTTTTATTTGGACAAGAAGCAACAAGACCAAGAGATTATGGGTCTCAACATCGCAAGAGGAGTCAAAAATATAAATCATGCTTTGTTTGCTGACGATTCTCTATTGTTGGGCACAGCCTCTGTGCTTTCGGCATCAAGGTTCAAAGATGTGTTGGATGATTACTGTGATGAAACGGGCAACAAACTAAATAAGGGGAAATGTCATATATACTGTTGGAACATTTTGGCCAATACTCTCAGTGCCATTTCCAGATGTTTGGGCTTTGTTGCCTCCTCCAACTGGTCTTTGTTCAAGTATCTTGGCCTCCCAATCTTCCACAAGATCGCCTTCAGCAGAGATTGGCTCCCTCTGTTAGAAAAATTCAAGCTCAAGATCCAGGCCTGGGGTTTCTCTTAGCTCAACCTTGCAGGTAAGTCAATGCTCATCAAGGCTGTTCTCAGCAGTCTCCCAATTTTTCAATTCTTTGTTTTGTTGGCTCCTTGCATTATTAGGAAAATGGAGGATTTCATCCGAAAGTTTTTTTGGAAAGGGGGTAAACAGAATGAGAAGAGAATGCCGTTTGTTAGCTGGGACAAAGTCTCCAAGCCCTAGATGGAAGGTGGTTTGAACTTCAAAGACCTCTGCACTCAAAACGTGGCTATGGGAGCAAAAATCATTTGGAGGATTATAGCTCCTAATCCTGGTTGGGCACAAACTGCATTATGGAAGAAATACTTCTGTGGCCAAAGGAAATGCTGTCTTGATAAACCCCTCCCAAAAAACAGATTGCACTTTCTCAAGCTCTGTGCTAAAGCCACTTCGTTGATCAATCACCATGCGTTATGGATCTCGGGGAATGGCAAACAAATTAATATCTGGGAGGATCACATTATGAATAATCCTCCACTTGCTGAAGTCAGATCTCTGCATGCGCTGCGGTCTTGGATGTCCAATGTTGGCTTCATAACTCTGTGGGACATCTTGTGCTGGGATAATTGTAATTGGCAGAGTTGGAAGCAGCTTTAGGTGCCAACGGAGTTGAAGCTGGACTGCGCTGACTTATTCGCTCATCTGAAGGGCATGGCCTCGATCCACGCTAGGAGACTTGACAAATGCGGTTGGGGTTCTCATGCGGGCAACTATTCTGTGGTGCAGTGATATATAAAACTGCTGGAACAACCCCACGTCCTTCCTAATCCCATGCCTTGGAAGGGGATATGGAGCGACACGTCCATTCCTAAAATCGATCTTTTCCACTGGCTCTTGTGCCACAACAGAATCCCGACAGAAGACAGATTGAAGAAAAGGGGCTTCCATGGGCCTTCCGGATGTATAATGTGCAGAGAAAATGAAGAGAATGCCTGCCATCTATTGCTGGAATGCAAATTCGCAACAGAGATCTGGCATGAGCTTCTGGGCCCTTGGAGAATCAATTTCACATTTCCCATCTCCATCACTGATTTGTTTGCCAATTGGCTGCACAGATATCCAGGGGTCATTCCAAAAAACAAATGTTTTAAGGCTGCTTGGCTTTCCTTGACAAAGATCATTTGTTGGCAAATCTGGCTTGAGAGGAACAAGAGAATTTTCAGATATAAAGTGCAGGATGCAAAGATTGTCATGATCAAGATCAAATGCGAGCTGAAAGAAAGCTTGGGCGATCAGCTTGAGGATACAAATTTAAGTCAGCAGGATTTTGAATGGGGCGTCATGATGGGCCTCCAGTTTTATGAAGTAGTAAGGTTAAGCAATCCAAGCAAAGAATGGAAAATTAGAGTTAATGAAAAAGACTTCTCAGATTGGGTTAACAAGCAATCCAAACACTCCTTATTCTTTGACGGGGCAGCCAAAGCCAATCCAGTGAAAGCTAGTGTAGGAGGTGTCATAAAGAATATAGAAGGTAGAATCGAGCATAGTTATGCCTGGGGCTTGAGACACAACACTAGCATCCAAGCAAAAGCGTTGGCTCTGTTCCAAGGCCTCAAGCAAGTCAAAGACCTAGGCATCAAAGAGGTAAATGTAATTGGCGATTCTCAGTCCATTATAAAAACTATAGTGGACAATTCTGCCCCTACAGATTTCAGGTTTGCAAGATTGATGACAAGAATCAAAACATTGGTTAAAACTTTTCAGAGTTTGAACTTCTTCCATGTGTTGAGGGAGAATAACAAGGATGCAGATTCAGAAGCCAATAAAGTAGTCCTCCTCTCTATCGACACTCTTCTAAGAGACAGGGACAAAGCATGGGATCTCATTCCTTAAAATTTTTGCTTACATGTTTTATTGCATTTTACTGAATCAGTTTGTTTGTATCCACAAGCTTGGGAAAATTACGGATATTGATTCGATTGTTGTATGTAAGAATCATCGGTTTATAAGTGTCCGAGTCATTGAGCTCCTGGCAGGAGAGGAAAACTGGGCTTTGCCCTCATATTATGTAACCTGATTAGAGGCATTCATGGCAAGGCTTTAATATAAACCAATATCTGTTCCTGTAAAAATAAAATAAAAATGAAAGTGCAGAAGCATAGAACTCAATGCTTCGTAATTTCCAACTTAAAAATAGGGTATTCAAACTGCATTCCAGAACATTTGGGATCAACCTCTTTCATTGTTAGTTGTTGGTTGATTTTTCATGTCTTAATCTAACAAGTTTGTTGGACATAAATGCATTTTGTACTCAATAAACTACTGGAAATATTCTAGTTCCACCGCCTACGTGTGAATGTGGTTGCATTCAATAACGGGTTCAAAGTACAATCAGAGTGTCATTGTCAAAACTTCGTTTTCCATCTCCATTATTCCAAAATATGATGGTTCACAGGTTGTGTTCACTTTCTATTGATTCATGTATAATATTCTACCATTCCAAAAACTGGAATATGCACTTCCTATGCATCCATTTGTAGAGTTTGTTCATGCATAAAAAATGGATTCTTCCTCAACATTAACTTATAATGGATAGCATGTTAAGATGTGACAAGGGTGAATTGGGATTATGTACAACTACATAAGAGATCCAGGATGTAGAGAATGATGTCGAAGAACTCCTGTGTAAAATGGTCAGGTTGTGAACAAAGTGGTCAAGCGTCCTTTTCCAACTCCACTGTCAAAACACTATAAAATGATGATGTTGTGTTACCTGGGAAGGCTTATCTTATGGATAGGATAATACTCTGGAGTCAGTTGTACATGACATGTCTTTAACTACTTCTAGTTCCATTCATGAAGATGTAATGGGTTCATGGTTGAACTACCCTATTGATGATTCATTAGAAAAAGGAATATTGCCCTGAATTCTTTGGAGGGTTTTGCTTTCTATATCTCTAAATCTAGGTCACTAGATCCAAGGTTATTTAATTTTCTATATTTTTATTTCACCCATTTACTTATCTTGGATCTAAGACAAGCACTTAATTGAGTTGTCATGCTTGGGAAAATTGAATGTGTATTGATCATTTGAGGTCAATTTACAGTGACTTGTGCCAATATTGAAATATCTTTATGATCTAAACACTCAAAGAAGACTAATTAATGTCAAAATAGGGTGAACAACCTACTTAATAATAAGTGGAACAATTCATGCCATTTGAGATTGATGTCTAGGGTTAACTTCAAGCCTTCAGATCTAATTTTTTTTTTGGTGGATATTGCATGATCCATGGTATGAACAACTTCCTGGTTATTCATTTTAATACCTCAGTGCATGTGATTTATTTCTTGTATGTAATTTTACTCACTCTGCAGCAAGGTCTGAAATGTGCCATGTTACACCTTGATTATTTTAATGTTTTTTTTTGCACAATGAAGTATTAAACACCTTCTAATGCAAGAAAAACAATGAGCTCAACAACCCACTTTATAATTCAACAACATGTCAAAATAGGGTGAACGACCTACTTAATAATAAGTGGAACAATTCATGCCATTTGAGATTGATGTCTAGGGTTAACTTCAAGCCTTCAGATCTATTTTTGTTTTTGGTGGATATTGCATGATCCATGGTATGAACAACTTCCTCGTTATTCATTTAACACCTCAATGCATGTGATTTATTTCTTGTATGTCATTTTACTCACTCTGCAGCAAGGTCTGAAATGTGCCATGTTACACCTTGATTATTTTAATGTTTTTTTTTGCACAATGAAGTATTAAACACGTTCAAATGCAAGAAAAACAATGAGCTCACTTTATAATTCAACAACATACTCAGATTTGTCACTGACATAAAAAATTTTATTTGGTTCTCACTGTTTCTCTATGTATTTTATGTGGTCAAGTCCTGAAGTTTATTGCACCATTGTTTGATGATATGTATGCTCTAAAAATGAGTCATATAACACTTAATTTCTCATCTCTTAGCATTGGTGATGAGGATTACATCTTGTGACATTGTTTAAAGTGTCCTTAAAGCAAATCAATACACAAGGTTGACAAAGTTTGAAGCAATTCAGGGTTTCAACTCCCTCTGAAGGAAAACCAACAACATAATAAGTCCAAAAATCTAGACTATAAGGCTACTGCCACACCTGATCTCAGACTAAAGCACCCTTAATCTACACCTAGCCCATCTAACACAAAATTGTGTGTTCAAACTTAGTTTCTTCACCTTTTTAGCTTGATAATGACTCCTAGGCTAGAAAGAGTGCATGCTACAAATTATAAGTTTCCATAAGATATTTATCATATTTGAAGTTTTAATAGAAAGCATCGTGAACTTTGTCTGATATGGGTTTCAGAACTGTATAGGATATGTTCAGTTGTGCAGATATGCTAGAGATGGATAAAGTGGTTATAGACAGTAATAAGAAGCTTGAAAATATTGATCTTTCTTTGCTACTTTGGCCTGCAGCAGAGATTTTCCCAGAAGCTACTCAATATTGTGTTCAGGCACAAGATCATGGTTTGGATATGGTACAATTGTGTGGGGCTCCCACTTGATCCTGAATCAAACATTAGATAATCCATGCTCCCCCTTGTTGTGGTTGTTCCTATAACTGCTCTTGTAGCAGCCACCCTTTACATAATTACTATGTTCTGTATCCTCCTTTCATGCAGCCGCCCTTCCACATCATTAGAAATTCCATTGCTTTCAGACACAACTTTTTGTTAATGATGGGGGTTTTTAGCCTTGGTGGTTTTGAGGGATCACAGGCAGGGGTTCAAATATCCATCCCCCACTCCATGACCTCTTTACTTTCGTCTATAGAATTTTCTTCAACATGATGTCTTATTGCTTATAATCTTCAATCAAAAGGTACTCGTCAGCTATTGAACCAAACTGTTAAGAGAAACAAAGGATGCTGAGGTGAAAAATATGAAGACAATGCACTGCAGAAATGATTTTGGTTTGAATAAAAACTCCTTCCATTCTTACCCCATAAAGAGTCACCATCTTGCACACTCATATAATTAAGGGAGGCTTGAGTTTAAGCCTTGCAAGTGTAATGCCCCCAGTCACCTACTTTGGTGTTTAACTACCTATGTAATCCATTATTTTGTGATTTTTTTCTTCAATTCACCTCCTATAACATATGTTATCTATGTTTAATGCATTCTATGATGCATTTCACTCATCTACAAGAATTCAATTTCATAATAACACCATTTATATTACTATTCACATGCAGTACATAATAATATATAATTAATTATAACAGAAGTCATAAAAACATTAAAGATAAACACGTATCTGATAAGAGACATGAATTGGCTGCAAATCTTCAGATGTTCCAACTTCCACCTAGCCATAGACCACGATGCTCACATTTTCTCAACAACGGGTCACCCCCATGCTAGGGCTTCAAATCCATAGGACAATGGCTTATCTAAAGCTAGGTACATACCATTACTGTACATAAGCAGTTCAATGTATCAAACCCAACAACATCCAACCAATAAGCTCATTTCCCCATTAACCCACAACCCAAGTAGTGCAACCCCTTTTCTACATCCATAGTCCATCGGCACATGCCACTACCCTTCCAAGGTGTCCAACTCGACCATCCAGGGATGTTCCAAAGCCTTGTGGTTTCCAGGAGTTCCAGCAGCCTCACGGGTCACCAGCCTAAACATAATATGTACATCACACATAGGGGTCATCCTAGGGGTGTTACAATAGTCTTCATGATGAGATTAAATGTGAAGTACCTTATAATAGTGCCATTTAAAACTTTGATTATTTTCCTTGATATTATCAATAATAATTACTCCCAACCCTTTATTCAACTAGAATAACATTCCCATATTTTCCAGCATATCAAACCCTTATTGGAAAAGCAAATCAGTTGCTATGTTTTGATGTTTCGGGTAATGATTTACGTTTCTAGATGTGAACCTGCTTGTAATTTCACCAGCTTCGTCTATAATGCAATTCAATCTTGAATGCAACATAAGCCCCTTGAATACTCATCCAGGCTCTGACGATTATGGAAAAGTCCTCTTCCAATTCAAATGAGAAAATCCTATTTGAAAAGACAGTTTTAATCCCTTGGTCATGCCTCTGTCTTAGCTAGATTGTTACAGTTTCCCATAGGTCTATTGTGTCTTAAATATCTTCCTTGTCTCTTAGTTTGATTGTTATGGTGGGTACCACTTCCTTTGTCAGGGATGGAGGGTTCAGGCTACCTTGGTTTTTAAATTCAACAATCATCTACTGGGGGATTTTGTCTCTCTAGACACAATGGCTTTTACTATTTCAATTATAAATGTCCCCACGCTTGCTACTAGTATTTCTCAAGGGCTTCCTCATAGAATGATATCTGAAAATCCTTATGTTTCTTTCTAACCAAACTTCCATAGCTGGCAACATGTTTCCAAATTTCTTTAAGCTTTGGGGATTGTGATATCATATGCCAGTTTTGAAAGAGTTCTGGTAACAAGGTAGGAAATCTCCAGTTGAGGTCATGTTTCTCTCTAAAATGACTTGAAATACAACAGGGGTACTCACACATAAGGAGCAGAGGTAAAGGGGGCATTAAGAAGGTCCAAGGAAACATTTTCCTCAGGACATGATCCAGTGTTAGGTTGTTTTTCAGTGGATAGTTGTAATGAAGTCTTTGCTTTAGTCAAGTCCTCCTTCACCCAAACCTTCTTCCAGGTTTTGTTGAAGTTGCAACTTTTTTCATGGCCTCTCTTTTCCTGTATAATCCAATCTTGGAAGCTCTCCATTTTCAGTCATCATGTCCCCCCTCGTTGGAATTCTGAAATTTATAGGATTTTTGTTGAGTATTTTGTTGCATCTTTATTGATCTGGGTTCTAAATTCCTCCAATATTTTCCTATGTCTCTCCTTAAAGGTGTCCATCTTCGGCTTCATACCTAAAGTTCCAAACACTAGATCCCAAGAGTTGTTGTAAGGTCCTCTTTGGACTTGCTAAATCTTCCATGCTAGAAAGTGTTATCTTCAAGTTCCATTAGTTCTCACAAACTTAGCCTTGGATCCATCCTTTCTATCCCAAAAAATATAATACTCAATTATTTCCAGGCTGTATCAAATGAAGCACAGATGAAGGAGCAGGAATTCTAGGGATATGGTGCCTGTGCAGTTTGCCTTAAAGCTTGTTTTCTTCATTGCAAATATGTTGGACCATATTTTCCATTAAAGCCTTATTAATCCAATCCCCCATAACATAGACCCAAGTTGCTACAAGCCTTAAACACTCTTCCAGGCCAACAAGATAATATTTTTTGGTCTGTTATGTTCCTTATCAGACTACACATGTGCTGATATTTTCAGAATTGGCCAATTGTAGAATAGACTTTGACAGTTATAGTTTGCCAACTAGAGAGTCATTTCCCTTTCCAAATTGTTCCTTTACTAGATAAACCTTTAATAATATTTTGCCAAAAAGGCAGACAGACACACTGATTTTTTCATGACATAGACACTACTTTTGTAATCTCAAAGACACTTATCACTGTTACAAACACCCTAAAATACTTAAAAACATCAATTTCTGTGTAAACTGTAGCCAAATTTTCAAAAGTTTGTGGTTCAAACTTCTTTTCCTCTGTCTCCTGTGGTTCAAAATTTTAATTAAAGTTGTCTTCATTCAATGTCACTTGGAATTTGGCACATCAAAGATGCTCTCTGACTTCTCTATTTTGTGCCTGAGCTTCCTGATATTCTGTCCACTCTTATCAAGTTTCAAGGTCTACAGGATGAGTGGAAAATCTTTGCATTCATGTGCATATGTGATGGATGCTGCTCCATTGGCCATAAAGTCATTGGTGATATTGATGTTACAAGAAACTCAACTGCCAATGTGGGACTTATTAGCCCTCCACATCATGATATTTATTCCGTTGAAGATCTAGCATAACTTATTTAGGATTTTAAGGAAATCATAGAGTAATGACTTAAATGAAATTATAGAGTAATTCGGTCTTCAAAGATATTCCTCCTCCTTAAATCACGCGAGCCAAACCCAATTTCTCTTTAAATGGTGAATGTAGGGACTTTAGACTGGGCATTCTAGCCTTCAAGGGGAATATATGGGTTTGTACATGCCTGCATATTTTGAAAGATAATAAATGGGTTACCACATACAATATGTAGTCTATGAAATATAAATGAAAACTCCATGCAGGGGGCTTCTCCTTAGAGGAGGCCCACAAACCAAGTGTGAAATCTCCATGTCATGAATACCAATGCTCCTTGGGTTCCTCTAATGGAATTGTAGGCAGAGACCCCACAAAAGGTGGGTAATCTTTCAAATTAGCTGAAAAAGTAATTTGTAATACATCCATAGCAAAGTATACAAGTTGGCTTCCAAAATGAACAGGTTGGTCTATTCCAATTTTGTAGGTTGGCTCATCAAAACGTTTTCCAATGTGGCACATGTATATATACTTATATATACACCCTAAGTCCCCATATCACCATAATTATGGATCGGGATGGGAGCATTCCTCTCTCTTTGAGGTCTGTGCTATTGAACAAGGGTTGTTTGGGATCCATTTTCCTTTGGATTATTCTCTCAAAAGAAACTAAAATCTGCCAACGAGTCTTCCACTTGACCTGTGATAAATGTATGTAAGATGCATCAGTTTCATCTTTTTAATCCTCAACATCTTTGAAAACTTATCGTTATTTCACATAGTAAGATGAAGGCCTTTCAAATTTTTTTTTCTTTTCTGGTAAGCATATTCAACAATGCCAGTACTGCTTTTCCTAAGAGCCTCAATTCCAAGTCCGCTATAGGTGAAAAATCGTTGCTTGTCTTGGAACATCAAGTATTATAATTATGCCACTATCTCCACTTTGAAGGAAATACTTAATGTGATCTAAGGTGTATATAAAAATACCGTTTCCAAACACCACTCTTAAAGAAAAGAGTATGATGTAGAGTGCATCTATGTATAAGTTTCTTGATTCAATGATGACAATCTATTTTCTCAACAAGGCTTTATTTTCCATATCATTGGATCAAACAAGGTATTTCACAAATCAAATAAGGAGGTCCCCAAGTATAATCCCATCTCCAACTCTTGAAAGAAACGTTGCATCACTTTACAAATTGTAGCCTTATCATCAACTCCACTCTTTCCAATAATTCTTTGGACTTTCAAAATAGTTTTCTCCCCTTGGAGTTCTCACTTCCATGAAGTATCCTCTGAACACAATCAAATTCCTTCACAAGGGTTTTCCTATCACAAGCAGGTGCACGTTGCTGAAAAACATCCTTTACCCTAATAGTTCCAGTGTTCTCTTACAAGCCATACATATGAAAAGCATTTTGGATGACCCTGCACAATCCTTAATACTGATACCCATGCTTATTTCTCCTTCACCGATTGCACAATATGTCTATGTCTAGTGGGAAAAAAGATCACAGACTACCCATCAACAAGTATTCACTTGAAATTCAAGTTTGCTCCAAATAACACACATGTAAAGGCTACA
Organism: Pinus albicaulis; assembly: GCA_034641835.2. Classification (NCBI taxonomy): domain Eukaryota; kingdom Viridiplantae; phylum Streptophyta; class Pinopsida; order Pinales; family Pinaceae; genus Pinus; species Pinus albicaulis. Next base: position 1,410,289,106 of record CM076575.1, read on the forward strand.
TAATCCACTCTCCGTGCTACAAACTTCACAGCTGCAATCATCCATAGGAAGCTGATTCTGACATGTTATATTTCTACATTGTTTGTGGCCAAAGATCTCAAGGAATGCTTGAGTGACACTGATATCTGTATGAAAAAATTCCTGAATACTTCTAACTAATTATGTGTTCCCTGGAGACAAGTGTAATATCCCTCCTGCCTTGTACAAACTTTTTCAAAAAGACGAATTCTTCCACACATTGAAGACTTGTTGTGCCTTCAATGATTGTTGTCCTCTTTGAAATTTGAATATGACTACTATCTTCTGTGATCTCGTACTAAGGATTCAAAATAAACAATCACTGTTATTTGTCACTGATTTTCTCCCTTTTTGATGCATAGAGCTACCTTGTTAACTCCATGGGATCAGCCAACTGTGAAAATACATGAAGTAGAACCCTTATTTCCTTCATTTTTATATGCTAGATTTTTTGTGCAAACCCCAATATAAACTAGTGGATAACACACCTCACCCATGGCATTCAAAATTGGAACCTAATGGCATGAAACTAGCAAAATGCCTAGTAAAATTGGAAATTACTAGTTATGCCAAATTTTGAGCTTGAAAATGTAAGAGGCATATTCAACCATGGACAATAGGCCTAGAAGAGATTGTGTCATCTATTCAAAACCTATAACAATTTTATATCCTATCTGGTCCAATACTATAAATATGCATGTGTCCCCGGGCCATTCGTGTTGGAGCCTTCCCAGATGTCCATGAGAGCCACTTTTCCTAACCCAACCCAGTAACCCCAACTGATTCAATGAGATTATCATGGGTAGTATGCCATCTAGATCTTGAACCTGGGTCATCATCAGTTATCCGGCTTGCTGCTAGATCACAGCCCCACCGTGGACATTACTCATGGCCTGTGGGAGAATACATGTAGTGAGGATGGAATTAAATCAGATTCAAAACTTAGAAATGTGAAGAATAAACAATCTGAATCAACAAGTGATAATGTTAGAGAAAGCTGCAACAATAATTTTGTTAATTCTGTAATTGGAGAGAAGCAAGATCTTGGAAATGTTCTCCATCCTCAGCATGGGACTGTTGTGGTTTTTGATTCCCCATGAGAGTTGTCAAGTTCACCTAATGCTAACATAAAAAAAGAGCTAACTTATTTTTCCAATTCTATCATTGGAAAAGAAAAAGCTAGTTTGCATGCTAGGGAGAGAAAAATCAATGGAATGCATGAGAGTAGGTTGGCATCTCAACTGGCTACACATGACAATAACACAGTGGCTGTTGATCAAAATCTTCTCAAAGAGGAAAAGGGTGAAGTGTTATTTGTATCTGAGCAGTCAATAGTAGATACAGGTAAGGTTTTTGAATGGGAATTACAATCAGAAGCTACAGCAGTGCTTCCTAAAGCTGATATGGCTATTTTGGAGGAAAAACCAGGTTTTCTGTCTGGTAACAAAGTTGTTGACTGCAAAAAATATTCTGGATATAGAAACAAAGGTAGGGTTAAATATGGTAGTGCTAAATTACTTGGGGAAGGTTCAGCTACCAATGTGAAGGCAGTTGATGCACAAGATAAGGGTCAAGTATCCACCACTAATAGTGATATTTGTGAAATGTATTCTCAACTTCAGGTGCCATATTTTCCTGTTGAAAGTGAAGGAAAGCAGGATTTAGTAGCTACATTGACAGAAAAGGAGAATAGAATTTTTTCCAATGTTTCTGCAAAGAATAATGTTGCAAATATTGGTGATGCTGCCAAGGTAGTAGTTGTCAACAAGAAGAATAAAAAGAAGGATTTTTCAGTAAGGCAAATGTTACAACTCCCACAGGGATTTATATAATGCTTATAAGGTTAAAGAGGAGGAGGAATATGTGAACCTTCCAGAACCATCCAAAATAGTAACCAATGTTGTCAAGAGTAAGAATTCTTCAACAGAGCTTGAGAAGCAAGTCCTGAAAGAAGTGGATGACTGGGAAGATGCAGCTGAGCTTTCAACTCCTATGAATCAAGTAGCTATTTTAGTTTCTAAATGTTCAAGAGATAGAAAGTACTCCAAAGATTTTTTGTTGGCAATCAAGGATCAGTGCAAAGATCTACCAAATAATTTTGAAATTTTTCCAGACACTATTGAATTACTTGGAAATTCCCAAGCACTTGGAAGTCATGTAGGAAAGGCTGATGCATTAGGAAGTACTGCAAGAGGACTTGATAGGTAGGTGAGTGGGAATTATCTACTTGAACGTCGTGGGAGAAATATGGCTAGTTTGGATGATGATAGATGGCTTAGACCTAGCCAAGGTTATAATGCTGACTTTTCAAGAAATACCTGTGCAACACAAATGAGTATGAATACCATCCTTCCCAGAGGGCCTTATGTGCAAGCACCACTTCCACAAGTTGGACTAGTGAGAAATAATTCTGATGCTGATAGGTGGCAGTGTGATTCTGGTTCACAAAAGGTTTTGATTCCTCCTCCATAGCCTTCTCTGCCCACAATTCATATATCAGAGAATTGATATGAAGTGGGCAAGGTTTCTGATGAGGATCAATTGAAACAGAGATAAATTAAATCCATCCTTAATAAATTAACGCCCCAAAACTTTGAGAATTTTTTTGAACAAGTCAAAGAAGTGAACATGGACTCTGCATCATGTCTTCATGGTATAATATCTAAAATATTTGAAAAATCCTTGATGGAGCCGAATTTTTGTGAAATGTATGCAAAATACTGTTTTAAGCTTGCTACGGGAATACTAGAATTTTATGAAGAAAATGAGAAGGTTGTTTTCAAGTGAGTTCTTTTCAACAAATGTCAGGAATAATTTGAAAAAGATGAAACAGAAGAGGCAGAGGCTGAGAAGGCAGAAGAGCATGGTGAAAAAATCCTTTCAGCAGAAGAAATATGGGAGAAGAAGGCTGCAGCACGACAATGAATGCTAGGAAATGTAAGGTTTATTAGTAAGTTTTATAAAGAAAGTATGCTGACCGAAAGAATTATGCATGCATGCATCAAGAAATTAATTGGTGAATTTCAACATCTAGAGGAGGAGAATGTTGAAGCTTTGTGCAAACCGATGAGCACTATTGGTCATATGATTGACCATTCAAAGGCCAAGGAACATATTGATGCTTACTTCGATAGGATGACAGAAATGTCCAACAAACAAGGGCTTCCCTCTAGGCTGAGGTTCATGTTGAAGGATCTGATTGATCTGAGGAGGAATGGATGGAAACAAAGGAGGAAAGTTGAGGGCCCCAAGAAAATAGAGGAAGTGCATTGGGATGCTGTGCAAGAACTACATGGACAGGGAGGCCTCTCTCGAGGTACCAATATGGGACATTTAGGTCAGAGACTTGTGACACCACTTGATCATGGTGTGAGAGGACCTGCGATGCCACCTTACATAATAGGTGCACAGATGGGTTCGCTTCCAAATATGGGTGGGATTAAAGGGCCACAACCCCATATGGGACCACGTGACCATAGATTCACTAGTCAAGATGCTCGGATTATGGATAGGGCTCAATTTTAAAATCATTCTATACTAAGCCCTTCAACACACAGAGCTTCTGATGATGGCCACTTGACTCTTGGTCTTAAGGGAGGTCTTGGAAAGGGAATAGGATGGAGGGCTCAACTTTTTCCATATGTTAAGAGTGCTCTAGAAAATATTCCACCATTCAAATCTTTGAGTAATAAACGAACAGGTGCAGGTCCGATTTGGGGTTGCAGTTATGACCGGATGCCAGTTGGTATGAGAGATGAAATTTTGACAAGGACTTATGTTGTAGAAAATACTTTATTTGAAAAATCATGTGTCCAGGAAATAAATGTTTTGGATAATGACGTAAGAGAGTTTAAGAATTCATACTCATCAGGTGACAGAGGTGGGAAGACTACAAGTGTTGAATTTCACCTGTAAGAACATTCTTCTTAAAGAACATTGAGTTCACAACTCATTCAGGTTCAACTTAGGAAAAAGGCTGAAATGACAATTAAAGAATATTATAGGTGCATTCCTTTACAAAGATTCCATCCATTTTCACCATGTCTTTTAGAGAAGTTGACATGTTTCCCTGACTTTTTCTTAATTTTGCATGACATACCATCCAATGTGAGAGATTTGAAGGAGGAAACTTTTTGTGTAGATGACCTTAAAGCATTGTTCCATTCAACTATGGTTTCTCTTTGGATATTAGATTCTTTTTCCAGGAAAGATGTTGAAATTGATATTTTGGGGAATCTACTTACAGATTTATGCAAGTCTGAGCCTTTCTTGCTAAATCAAGGACAACTTACTGAAGGGTAGTGTGAAATTTTGTGTTTGTTCTTATTCAAGTTTGAATTTATTGCAGGACTGCTACAGTATATGGTCATTTTCAATTATGAATTATAACTATATATATTTTTGATGTTTCTAGGTTGGACACTGTACTATTTTCATTGGAGGATGCTATTGTTGATGCGCCCAAGGCTCTTGAGTTCCTTGGTAGGATTCTCACAAAACTGGTTGTTGAAGGGATATTATTTATTGAAGATACAGCAAGGGAAATCAAGGATGGGGGTGCAAAGCCAGGAAGCTTATTATAAAATGGTCTGCAATATAAGTTCCTGGAACTGTTTTGGAAGATATTAAGATATTGAAGGGGGAGCTTGTATTATCTGCTTTGTACAAAAAATTATGAGTTCATTTAGAAAGCTTCATGCCCAAGAATTGAGGGGATTTTGAGGGATTTCTCAAGAAGAAAAACATTCAATGTTTGTATCCAGTCAGCATTAGTAGACATGTGTAATTAAGAAAATTTCAAGGTAGACCGCTCACAATTTTTCCTGATCAATTTTGTGATTTATCTGTGCTCTCTCATGTTGAAAAGTGAATGGTTGGTTAGTTTTTAGCTTGTGATCTGAATAAATATGCATAAAAATCTCACCGGCAGCTTTTTTCATGCACACGTTTGTCTTTCCATCCTTTACATGAGTTTTGATGGAATAAAAAAATCTCTACCGTTAGATAGTTAGTAATACATTATTGGCCTTAAAGGAGCTTCTTGTAGAGATATACATGAAGTAAACAAAAGGCTTTGAAATATTACTGTTACACAACCTATTAGCTTTGTAACCTATCCTATTTTATATGCTCGAACAACCCTGCCTTATGTCGGGCATTGTTAAGCTTTGCACTGATTGATAGGAACCTACTTTTGTCATCTATGGGTCTTATTCACTTTTTTCTTGCAAGAAAATGTGTTTTTAGGACCAAAGTAAATCGGTTGTATAGTGCCCTGAAGGAATTTTTTTTTTAAGGATAGAAAAATGGTCATATAGATCAATTTGTATGTTGTATAGGGGTTGAATAAATTAACACAAGTGACAAGGTTGTGTCAGTCATGGAAAAAATAGAGTGGTTGAAATAAGGGTCAAACCCTGCTGCTAATAGGAAAAAGAAACTATGCGAAGAAGGGGTGGCCGACTTTCTGGTTGGTAGAAAAGGATCTATCAACATCACCTCGAAGAAGCACATAGTTTCTAGTGTAGTTTTCCAGGAGAGGTTGGAAGGTATGGTTGACAGTCGTTGGTGGAAGAACTGTGACCTGCACACAAGCCCACACTTAACAAAAAAAAAGAAAGAAGAAGCATAAGGTGGAAATCACCAAGCAGGAAGCAACATGGGCTAGACTAGTCGACACCACTCAACTGTTTAGAAATCGCTAGGGAAAAGACATACAAATGACTGATAGAAGGGCAACTGTCAGCATAATTAGTTTGTGGATGGAGTGCTATCAGAGCTAGCTAGACTTGTGTCAGTGCAGGTTTAATAACCACCACACATGTGGTCGAGTAGCCTAGTTGAAGCTGTAGTGATGGTCTGTCAGCCACAATATGACCGAGAATTGGAGCAATTGCAGTTGACAAGTGGGGAAGCACATAGATCATAGTAATAGATATGCAGGTGGGCTGTCGGGTCGGGTGCAAGAGCCTGCGTCAAACTTTTCGCACCTACATCCAAGATAGCTTTGCCTTCAAAATGGTGCACGTTCTCAAATATAGTTGTTTATTAAGCATACATCCTCACGTGTCACATTTGGGAAAAGAGTTGTAGGGAATATCCACAATTCCCTCACTGCTAATCTCTTTCCTTGTACCAAATCACTAAAATTTGTGCATAGCCTTTACTAAATAGCAAATATTTTCTCTCTTCAACATCTCATAATTATAATGAAAAATTGCCTCAAGATGTTGTTTATAAACGAAATTTGCCTCGTGAGAAGGTGTCTCATCTCAAGGAGCAATTTTCTCATCAACAGACCATTTTGAGGGAATTTATAAAGAGGATGATAGAATAAATTTAAGAGAGATAGTTGAAGATGACTTCATATTTCCCCTGTTTTGTAGGTGAGGTGGGTAATAAGGCATTGATGGATCGAATATCAAAGGAAGAATTACAAACAATTTTGCATTATTCCCAAAAGTATAAGAACCCTCAGCCACTTCGCAGGAAAATAAAATTCTTCTAGGGGTTTTATGACTTCCTTCCAACAGACCAACTAAGAATTGCTGACAAATTAAAATACACAGGCGAGATTTGGGAGCTTTCAATTCAACATTTTTGACTTTAATCCCAAAAAATTAGACAAGGATGAGATGATTTCAGACCCATATCACTATGTAATTGAATCTAAAAAATCATTGCAAAAATTAGTGCATTTAGGGTCAAAATCCACTAAGCTGATTCCATGTCATTAGAACAATTTTGCATCCTTCCTGGGAAACAAATCCATTATAGAATAAGAGTAGCCCAAGAAGGAATTTATAACATAAAACCAAACAATTACAAGCAGTTAGTGAGTTTGTGTTTCCAAGGCATATGATAGAGAAAATTGGCTTTATTTAGGGCTACTCATCCATATAGGGTTAAATGTGCAATTGGTTAACTAGATAATAAATTGTCTTTCCTCAATATCTTTGTAATTCTAATTAATGGCTCAGCCTATTCTTCTATCATGCCTACAAGAGACCATGGGTAGGTATGACTAATGCCTGCTCTGCTATTTTTTTACTGTACAGTAGGTGGTCTCAACGGAGTTATAACAAAGTAAAAAAAAATTATAAGCTTGACAACTATACAAATAGGAATTGACCTAAACTTGACATATTTACTCTTTATTGATTATGTTTTGCTTTTGGGTGATAGGACCAAGGAAAATGAACTTATGCTGAAGGACCCCACCCTTGAAGAACTTAAATTCCTACCTTAAAAAATACCAACAACTGAGGAGCTACAATAATCAACACCATCTTTGATTTGAACCTAAATAGTCTTATTATCTCCGAGTATTTCCCTAATCACAATGACTAGTAGATTCTCCTCATGGATTATTTCTCTCATTCTATTTATTAGTAAAATCCACAAAATGTATCCCTACATTTGAATCTTGGGAAAAAACATATAATTGTTATCATTTAAATTATCCATATCTCTTGGAGCCTAAAAATCCATTTGCTTTGGATAATATTTATCTATAACTTCAAAAGCAACCCGATTATAAGCTAAGGACCATTATGTCCTCTTGAGTCTTGACAAAGTATGATGGAATGAAATTGGGTGAAGACCAAATCTAGGTTTACCATGTCAGAACCTAGGTTCATTGAGATGACAACCTTGGTTTGAAGATATCCACCATACAAACTAGGACCACCCATACTTATCGTTGCCATCTCTCTTTCATCATCAAGATTAACATACTGAGGATCTATAACCCGTGGAGGCCCATGGTAGTCATTGCAATGTAATTTATTAGAATACAAGCCATTTCTTATTATGAGATTTACCACATCCAAAAATGGCATTATTCACATCATTTTGAAGAAGTCTACAAATTAGGTCAAGATAATTTTTTTCACATTTACGACTTCCCTCACATTTTTTTGGTCCTAAAGCTCGAGAACTTTCATAACAAAAATAGGTAAAGTCAAAAAACAAAAATGGTCCACCCTCTTTTCATTTTCTAATATTATAATGATGTTTTATTAGAGACATTGTTTGTTTGTTTGTTTGTTTTGGTTAGAAAAGGGTTTTCTCTTGGTTTTATGTGACTTTCAATTTATCATATGTAGCATGTTGAGAAATGGGAAAGAATAATGTGTGACATTTATCTTGTAGAAATTGATGTTGAATGAAAATATACATAGTTTAACCAAGCTACAATTCACTTTGTTAAAGGCGGAGGAACATTTTAAATAATTTCTTAAGAATAAACCATATACAACATTTGACCATAAGTAATATATGTAGTTTTATTTTGCAGATATGTTCTTTTTTCTTCCCAAGATATCACAACAAGAAAAATATTGATATTATAGAAATTTTTTGAGGACCTCATTGAGGTTTATTTTTCTGATGTCCTACTTGATTGATACTTTCTCATATGTCAAGAAGAATTTAAATATGAATTAATATGTTTATGAAACAAATCCGATTCAAATTTTATAGATATAAAAGATAAAAATAAATGTTAATGTCTTTGTTTGATTGCTACTTGTATCTATTTTGGATAGGTTACAGGAAATGTGATTGGAAAAAGGATGGGGAGGCAATTCATATCATGTCTTGGATATGGTTCATTCGCTATTAGAGATCACTTAGACACAGGAGCCATTGACTTTCGAAATGTTTTTAGTAGGAATTCCTATGGTTTTTAATGTTGTGATTATTTCACCTCATGGTTATTTTGGGAAAGAAAGTGTTTTAGGAATGCCATACACGACATCGATGGACAGGTAAACAAATTTTTTATAATTGCAATTTCCATTCCGTAATATCCACTCTTTATTGTTTGATTGTATTTTGGACATTTCTTTTGATTTTGTTTTGTATTTTAACTATGAAATTGAAAATACTTAGTATCATGTTCATTTAAACAACAACCAAAGTTTGAAGATAAAATTAGTATTACACTATATTGATTGGAATCCTTATTGCTATTTTGTGTTAAAATGCTTTCATGACTACCAGAAAAAGTTACTTTCATGTTGTTATTTGAGTACATGTTTATATACTTGACTAATTTCATGCGTTAGAAAATGAAATGTTGTTGTCAATAAAATGACAAGGATTAAACATCATGCCTCAGATTATTTGTTTTCACAAGTTATCTACAACTTGAGCTTTTTAGCATATAACTCTGTTGACATGATTGTCCCTAAGCTTTCCTTGAAAGTTGAATACTAAGTTACTAAGGTGTTATTTTCTATATATGGTGAAATTTTATTTGATTTGTTTATACAGGTTATCTGGCCACATTATAGTGACCATTATCACCCTAATGAAGAAAATTTGCTCGCGTTTCTTACTTGTATGGGGAAAAATGGCTTTGACATTGTTGATGCTGAGGTATACGTCGTATAAACTATTTATAGTCTAATTTATTTTATATTCTAGTGTTCATTGTCTTTCATATTTTACAATAGACATTGTATCTTCTTTTGTTTTCAAAAAATGAACTCAGTATTGATGGTAAGAAGCATGAATTGAAAAAAGAGGGGAGCAATAACATTTGAGCGACAAATGAAAAAAGAGGGGAGCAATAACATTTGAGCAACAAATCCAAAAGAGGCAGAGGAGAATTGGTCTGGTGATACTCTTGGAGCCAATATCTTGCATAAGACACATATAAAGACTGATGGTCAAGTCTTCAGAGTTGGTGACTTCACCTGCAATGCCTTGAAAACACAACAATAATTTTTTGAAGTGCCAAAACACCATTTCATGTGTAAATTGTAGTCCAACCAATATTAAGTTGGAAACTCATATTGTAATACTTCCACATTTCATATAATATAATTTATGTAGTTGAAATTATTTATAGTTGTGTTGTAGCCCCTACAACACCCTCCAAAAATACAAAAATAACAACACACACTTCAAAATTTTTGTAGCCCCTTTGAAACTAAAAGGAAAACAGCTAAGTGAAGTTTTGAAGGGCAAGTCGCTAGGTCGCAAATCCATACTTTAAAAACAATTGCGACCCCTGCGACCTGTGCGACCCCGCGACCCTAAGGTCGCCAGGTCGCAAGGTCGCATGGTTCAGAATTAAAGGGTTGCGACCCCTGCGACCTGTGCGACCCCGCGACCTTAGGGTCGCCAGGTCGCAAGGAAAAGTAATTAAAGAAATTTGCGACTCAGCGACCTTGCAACCCAGCGACCTTAGGGTCGCTAGGTCACAAGGTCGCATGGTACCAACTTGCGACCTCATTAAGTGCTCGCACGTGCGACCCTTTTTTAAAAGGGCAAGTCGCTAGGTCGCATTTGTCACTTGCAGCGAAAATTTAGAAATTTCTCTGACAGGTCGACTGGCGCGTTTTCTCCCGGGTAAGTTGCTATTTCCTCTCTGTGATTCCTTCATGAGCATTTCTTGCCCGAATCTGGCCTCCCCATTGTCTTAAATACCTGTTGGGGAGGCTGTGGGGTTTTTCTGTTGAGTTTTTTATGATTTTTTGTTCTCCTGTTGTCACCATAAACCCCAGGGTCACATTTTCCTGTCCATCCCCTCATGGCTTCGTCCTATCCCCAGCCTGGACCCCTTCCAGCCTTGTATGCTTCCCGTTAGGAAAGAAATCAACCCCAAAGCCTCGCGCGTTCGAAAACCCCGGCAGGCCCTTGCGCGACCTGCGACCCAGCGACCTAGTCGCAAGGTCGCAAAGTCGCGCAATCGTCTATTTTAAAAGTTAGCGACCCTGCGACCCTGCGACCTGGTCGCGAGGTCGCGAGGTCGCATATGAGTTCTTCTTCCAAATCAGCGACCTTGCGACCCCAAGAGAACAGTTAATTGAATTCTGCATGTTTAGACTGTTTTTAGCTCATTGTCATCATGTCCTTCTCATCCTGGGAATCTTTCCTGAATGCAACAGGTGAATTTGGAATAGACACGATACCGGTCCTCTCTGACTCTAGCGACATGGCACCCCCAGTGTCCCCAAATAAAGGCAAGCAGGTGGTGGAAGAAGAATCAGACACAGACGCGCAAATATCTCCTCCGCCAATATACAGAGACACCCTTTGCACCTTCGCAAAAGGGGACAGCCTGAGATGGTATGAAGTATACCACGAGTTCGCTATAACCGAATCTGAGTTTCCAGAAGATCTCCCGGACCGGGAAATATACCTAAAGGTCAAAAAATCCAAGTTACATCTAGCAGGGGCACATCCAGCCATCTTCCTGATCCGGATTTATGCAGGAACGCAACAGAATAAACACATAACCATAAATACAGAGATGCAGCGGAAATAACACTTCATTTCATTAATATCAAAGAACTGAAATTTGCTTACAGACAATGTAAATAAAACTAGCTAGGGTACTGGTAGCTATCTCTGAGAAGAGATGTGGTGGCTACAGACCTCTGAACTGCTTTACAATGAGGCACGAGGGCCTATTTATTATTGAGAAACAATGGAGAACCCTAAACATCCCAAAAACCTAACCCTAGGAGATGAAGCGCCAAAACTATGGCCCCCGTTTGGGTAAATTGGTGTTTCAACTTCCCAGGGACGTAACTTTGGCATACTATCTCCGTTTGACGCATATGATACATCATTAGAAAGCTCTATCCAAGGACTACAGCTGTCGGGACGAATTTTATCAGAAAATTTGCTGGCGCTTTCGTACCCAAAAAACGTCGTTTAGGGCCTCAAAACGGCTCCGGAAGTTCAGGACCCGAAAAACTGCTAAAAATAGTAAGTTATGCCAAAACGGAAAAACTGAAAGAGACAATGGTGGGGGCCCAAGTGGAATAGGCGGGTGGCCACCAATATCCACCTGGATCATTCCTCCCCCCTTAGGAAGCAATGGTCCCCATTGCGTTAAGTTCCTCCATGAGATGAGGAAATTTCCTTATACATCACATCACATTCGGTAGCTTTGGACAGAATGATAAACTGGACAGCGCAGTACCATCAAGCTCCCGAAAATGTGCCTAGGAAGGATTGGGGTCACACACAAGATGCCAAAGTACAAATCCGGATGAAGATGCAGTCCAAAGACAAGCTGGCCAAAGATTTGGACAAAGTGATGTTTGCATATAATCACCTGATCAGTGGTATAGACTCCATGAACGCTCTTCATCACATTCCGTCGTTAGGGGCACTGGATGAAACCAAAGACTGGGAGCAAGTAGACCAGGAAATTCAGTCTTTTCTGCAACCCGTGAGACAAGCTGCTGCCGCACCAGAATTTGAGGCATCACAAGAGAACCTAAATCGGTTGCTTGTCACTCTAGTACAAATCTATACCAAGCTTGCCTCCCTCTCAATCCAGATCTCCCAGAAGAAGGAAACTTTGATACCGAATGCCCTGGAATGTATGCATCGATTAAAAGAGGAAACCCCTCTAGTCTCCCCTATAGCAGCGGATTACCAGACCTGGCGAGATTTCCTCAAGGGAAAGAAAATTGACGCTCCAGACCTCTCAATCACACGACCACCTCCATAGCTAAGTTCTTTTGGTCGCAGGTCGCAACCGTCCCCAGGTCACAGGTCACGCATACGCCTGAGTCGCAGGTCGCACCTGCACCTGAGTCGCAAGTCGCAATTACTTCCGCAGGTCGTAGGTCGCATGTTCGCCCAAGGTTGCAGGGAAGCTGAACCGTCGGGAAGTCCAAGCGTCGAAACGCCTAAAGGGCGTTTCTTGAATCTATAAATACCCCTGCGGGGCACATAGTTAAGGGCTTATCTTTTGTGGACTGAAGAGAAATATTGCATTGTAATTGAAGGGTCATACTCTTGGACATATGTAATTCAGATACTTGTTAAAACCCCTTTGTTGGATGATGTGTTTAGCTGTGGCAAAACTATGTGTATTCTGCGTATAGTTTCAGAATATCGTATGATTAATGAAGCTGTGTTCTTAATAGTATCATCTGTACTCCATAGCTATCTGTGATTGTGCTTGATGATGCTCAAGTTTACCATTTGATCTTAAAATGAATGTTAATGAACTATTTTGTTAGCATTTCTTTGCATCTTTCGGAAAGTTAAGGGATATCCTTGCCACAAAGAACTGTTTCTTTAGTGGTCAGATTATCTTGCATGCATTACCCCATAGATGCGTTGCTAACGACACTTCCTGGGCGTATGCATTTTGTTCATTACCTTGCTACGCACAGTGTTATATATCAGTTTGATACATCAGTCATGTATTCTGTACCATGTGAATAAGTGAATGTCTGCAGATTCAATCAGGTTCTTCGAGACCGAAGAGAAAGTCATTTAAGCGGTAGCCGGACCCACACCCCGGACGGGATCCCTATTCCAAACGGTTCAAAGTCTAATTGGGACTTTCTACCGGGGAGATCCCCTACTGTTGGCCGAACATATTTTCCCGTCAACAGATTTGGCGCTAGAAGGAGGGCCATGGCATCCTCCTAGCATACAACCGACATTCCATCACAAACTCCCCACCGGGAGGTCATAAATAACGAACCTACTCTTCCCCCCTTGGAGGATATTCCAAGGGAGGAGGCTCGATACTTTGAAATCACTAACGAACAGTTGAGATCCTTACGCCCAGTTGCCCGTAATCTCGTCAGGGATTTACGATATGCCCCAATCATGGATTTTCTAGCCCACACTAGGACCCCAGCTGAGAAGATCACTCGTAATGGCGTGCTGGTCAGCACCATACCTGAACTTGTGAACACCATGATTGAAGACCTCGGGCGGGCTGTCCAGGAAAATGACCCCGTTGTCCAAGATAGTGAAGGCTTCCCTGATACTGAACCTTTCCCCGAACCTCAGCCTGACTTACATCAGTGGAACAACAACCAAGTGTATTCCCCGCGAGAAGGAGGAGAGGGGGGTCGAAGAAATGAAAGAGAAGGTAACACAGCCCAAAGAAATACAGGGGAAGGAAATAGGCCTCCAAGAAATGAGGGCGGGGTCAACAGAGGTCACGGACGTGGAGGTAGAGGAGATATGGTTCGCGGCCAGAGACATCACGCTAACCATCATCACCACCAAAACTAAAATAGGCCCCCTCCCCGCAACCGGGAGTATCTTAGGAACGTGAATAACCGTGAAAGACACCGAGATGAACACTATCACCATCACGAGGGAGCATCAGTGTCGGGGACGGGAAGTGAGTCCGAGGCGGAAGCTCGATATCATCAGCACCCCAGGAGGGTGCAGCCACTAGCCTGGATGGCTCAATCCCCATTGGCTCTTTTAGGTCCTCTCCATGATATGCCTAGACACCCAGAGAAGCATCTTCCTAAGTTCGATCCTGAGAAAGGCACATCAGCGGAAGATCATATTAGTAGTTTCTATCTATCTCTACAAATCATGAGAGTTCAGTCCGATGATGTCGCATGTCGACTGTTCCCACACACTCTTGAAAATCATGCAGCCACCTGGTATCGTTCCCTACCCAGTGCTTCTATTACATCATGGGACCAGTTCCGTCACGTGTTCCTGCAAAAGTTTGCAGAAGATAAAACACCCTCTATGCTCCTCACAGAGTTAAGCACCATCAAGTGTCATAGAAAAGAGAAGGTTAAAGACTTTAACCAACGCTTCGCTACAATATTACAAAAATTTCCCCCACACTTAGAATTGGACGACTCTATCACCATCGACTACTATACTAAAGCTCTCCCTAGGGATATCGCCGTTTTCGTCAAACGTGAAGCCCGTGCTACCCTTACAGCAAATTACGCTGCTGCTCTCGTGGTAGAGAAGGACATGTTGTCGATAGGAGTCATGGACCACGAAGGAAAGGATGATCACAAACCAATTGCTAAAAGGGGCCACTCTTCCACCCCTAATAGAGAGAAAGAAATTTTGGATTTCGAGAGTATGGCCAAGACCCTCAAACTACTAACGAATGAGGTCTCTGACTTAAAGAGAAAGGGCATTGAAACCTCAACTACTACTAAACCCCCAAAACCCTTTTTCAGAAAAAGTAATCCCAACACTAGCAGACCTCCGTCAAACTCCAGCGCCGCTCTCAACGTGGAAGAGATAGGGAAAGATAATTTTTTCTCTTTTCACCAAGCTGCCCACTCTGAAAAAACGTGCCCGCAATGGATTGGCAGCATGACCGCGGTGGTTAACCAACTTTTGGATGACCAAACCCCTGTAAATCAGATAGAGGATGATGTTTCTGATCAAGATGAAGGTTCGCTACTAGATGAGGAACCAGGGGCATCTGTCCTAACTTTTGATATAATCCGCGGGGGGGGGGGAGTCTTGTTCCCATGGATATCAACATGGCAGGCAGTCCCAAGGCTCAACCCATTCGAAATTATAGTCTTAAAAGCAAAGGACCTGTCCCCGAACAATCATATGAAGACAAGAAAAGGGCTTTTCTGAGGAAAATTCTTCCCCCTGGAAACGAAGGAAAAAATACGCCGAAGAAGCCCACAAATGGTAATAGCAAAGCAAGCCAAAAGAGCAAGCTCCCGGTAGAATCCCTGAAAACCACTACCGAACCTAGTCCCCAAACTGATACTAGCTACAACATCGTGGAGGACATGAAAAAGACCAGAGCTAATATTTCACTCTACGAGCTGGCCCGCATCACGAATCAAAAGGAGCTTATTCTAAAAGCTTTCACCCAAAACCCAAACGCGAAAAATGTCAGCAACACATCTGCACAAATCAGTCCAGATATCCAGTCTATAGTGAACGCTTTCAACACGAATTTGAGAGGATCCACCCCTCCCTTCCTTTTGTCTTTTGAGAATTTTAACTTCAACGTTCACAATTGTCTTGTTGACTCCGGGGCATCCACAAACGTCATGCCTTTATCTGTCTGTAAGAAACTCAACATCCGCCCAGAGAAAACCGACGCAAAAATCATTCAACTTGACAGATCGCAAGTACCAGCCGTTGGAGAATTAAACAATGTCATCATCCGCCTTTCATCTGACTCTAGAGTCCATCAATGCATCGATATAGTGGTTGTTGACATCCCTGAAGCCTATGGTCTACTACTTAGCAGAGACTGGTCTAGCAAGTTGCAAGGATACTTTGCCACAGATTGGTCCCACTTATGGCTTCCTTACAAGGGGAGGAATAACCAAATTAGGGTTGAAAGTGAACCATACATGAAACACACTGTAACTGATTTGGATGCCACGAATGAACCCATCAGCTTTGCCCAGGAGGAACTTGGTATGTGTTTCCTGGAGGCCATTTTTGGATGTTACCAACCTCCTCAATCTTCAGTAGGCCCCGAGGTCCAATCTGAATTGGCACTCGTCGTAGAAGAGCAAGCCCAAACTGTCTCGCACCAAGCCAAAATTCCTCCGCAATCCACTACCCCTAAAGGCCCGGAAAGTGACATATGGACCTTGTATTACGACGGTTCCAAAAATCTCGATGGTTCCGGTGCTGGCTGCGTCTTGCTTGATCCTCGCAAGAAAAAATTCTTAATCTCCTGTCGGCTGGAGTTCCAATGCACCAATAACACTGCTGAGTATGAGGCTTTGATCCTTGGGCTTAAAAAGGCGCTGGATTTGAAGGTAAAATGCTTACGGGTCATTGGAGACTCCGAGATTATCACTCGGCAGGTACGCAATACTATTCACTATTTGTCTCCACATTTAAAGGCGTATCAGCAAGAGGTATGGCGATTAATTTCTGCTTTTGACGCTTTTGGAATTAAATCTGTCCTTAGAATGCATAATGCAGCAGCAGATACTCTGGCTAATGCTGCTGCCAGATTTACCCCTTTGAGGGATGGTTTCTCTATTGAAGTTATATATAAACCCTCCGTGCCAGACAATATCACTAATTTGCACGTTTTCGATGATGATCAACAGGTGCTGGATTTTATGTGTAACTCAGAGATATTCAAAGACGCTGCTATAGATGAAGATGAGCACGACCAAGCTATGCAAAAGGAGTACGAGCAAGTCAAAGGAAACACCATGCCTAAAGGGGTGGTATCACTTGAGAAGCTTTTCGATCTGCAAAATTGTTTCCGTGGGCCCCCAAATGCCAAAGTACAGAGCTCTATCTTAGCCCATTGACAAGTGAACTTGGGATCAGAGGATAATCCTAAATTCGTCAACCTTGGGAAGGACTGCACCCCCCAAGAGGCTCAGGATTTCACTCAGCTATTTCGCAAATATCGTGACGTGTTCGCTTGGACATATGAGGACTTACGCACATACGATACTCGAATCATACAACATGTGATACCCATCAAAGAAAATATAAAGCCTTTCCAACAAAAGCTCAGGAAAGTACATCCTACGATGGAACCATTGATTCTGAAGGAACTCAAAAAATTTTTAGATGCACGCATTATCTTTATAGGTCGCCATTCCACATGGGTGTTGAATTTGGTTCCAGTACGGAAGAAGTCAGGTGAAATCCGCTTATGTGTGGATTTCCGAAACTTAAACCGGGCCTCGAGTAAAGATAATTACCCGGTGCCCCCTATGGAGCAAATATTACAAGCAGTGTCCGGGTCAGAAATGTTCTCTTTGTTGGACGGATTCTCTGGCTACAATCAAGTACTGGTGGCTGAACCAGATAGGTTAAAGACTACTTTCCGGACTAAGTGGGGAACCTTCGCATTCAGGCGTATGCCCTTTGGATTAATCAACGCAAGAGAAACTTTCCAGAGAGCTATGGATATAGCATTCAGGGGTCTGATAGGCCAGAGTGTGGTGGTCTACTTGGATGACGTTACTGTGTTTTATAAACATCGGGGGGATCATTTGCGTCACCTCAGACAGATCTTTGAAAGGTGCAGAAAATACGGTATCTCGCTCAACCCAAAGAAGAGCATTTTTGCCGTAGCAGAAGGAAATCTGCTGGGTCATATCATAACTAAGAAAGGCATTGTCATTGATCCAGAACGTGCGAAAGCCATTGCTCAGATTCCTCCCCCCAGTAGTAAGAAAGCAATGCAGTCCTTTTTGGGTAAGATCAATTTTGTTCGTAAGTTTATATCAGATTTCACCCAGATAGTCAAGCCACTATAGGGAATGATTAAGAAAAATGCTACCTTCAAATGGAATCAGCCCGAAAAGGAAGCTTTTGACCAGATCAAGAAAGCTATAGCCGAAGCACCTTCCCTCCAGAGCCCGGATTTCGGCAGAGATTTTAGCTTGTATACTTTCGCTTCGGATTCGTCCTTAGCAGCTGTACTCACACTAAAGGACAGAAATAATGACGAGCGCCCCATTTCATTCATGAGCACTGGTATGCAGGGAGCGGAATTAAATTATCCTGAAATCGAAAAATAGGCCTATGCGGTATATAAAGCGGTCAAACATTTTAGACCGTACATCTTAAAAAACCATGTCACGGTTTACGTTCCCCACCCAGCTGTTCGCTCACTGTTCATGCAGCAGGAGTTGGGCGAGAGACGAGGGAACTGGGTTGCGTGTATGCAAGAGTATGACTTAGAGTTTAAGCCAGCACGCACAGTTAAAGGGCAAGGTCTGTGCCAAATGGCTGCAGAGGCCGCAAGTTCCCACCAGATCGAAGAAGATAATTGGGAGCAAGAAATTGATATGTACCAGACTGACTTCATGCCTCAGATAAGGAACCCTTCTTGGTAATCGAATATTTCAGGATATTTGGAACACGGTGTGTTGGACCCAGCTCTAAATGCCAGGCAAAAACGTGCAATCAGACTCAAAGCTGCGTCTTACCAGATAATCCAAGGGAAGCTTTTCAAGAAATATTCCGATGGGGTCATGTTACGCTGCCTGGAACATGATGAAGCTCAGAAAATCTTAACCGAGTTGCACGATGGACCAGCAGGAGGTCATTTTGCCGGGGATACCACTGCCCATAAAATAATGCGAGCATGTTATTATTGGCCAACCCTTTTCAGATATGCCCACGCATATGTTCGGAAATGCATTCAATGCCAGAAATTCGCAAACCGAGAAGCGCGTCCCGCCGCCCCTTTGTTGTCAGTAGCAGTAGAAGAACCATTCCAACAATGGGGTCTGGACGTCATTGGTGAGATCTTACCCCACTGTTCTAAGCAACACCGGTACATCCTAGCGGCTACTGATTATTTCACCAGGTGGGTTGAGGCAGTACCGTTACGCCAAGTCAACGATCAGGAGGTAATGCAATTTGTCACTCATTCCATCATTACCAGGTTTGGCGTTCCAACTTCCTTAGTTTTTGATAATGCAACGTATTTTTCATCTTTTAAATTATATGATTTTGCTTTGGAAAATGGCATTGTTCTTAAACACTCTGCAAAGTACTATCCCCAAGGAAATGGTCTAGCGGAATCAACAAATAAAAATCTGATTCGCATCATTAAAAAGACCCTTATGTCTCACCAACGCAACTGGCACAATGCCCTCCAAAATGCACTCTGGGCCGATCGCGTCACCCCTAAGTCCTCAATAGGCACCTCACCATATTTTATCGTGTATGGGAAATAAGCTGTCCTCCCGCCCAATTTATCTCTTCCCGCTCTGCAGTTATCTCAAGAGTGTCATGGTACCCCTTTCCCCGCCTTACAAACCCGCATTGACACCCTGCTGAAATTAGAAGAGGAAAGGCAGAAAACCCAGGAAAAATTCGCCATCCACCAGAGTCGAATCAAGAGATGGTTCGATAAAAAGTCTGCAGGAGATAAAAAATTTGAAGTAGGAGATCTTGTCCTAAAGTGGGATAAAGATCACGAAGAAAAGGGGAAACATGCCAAATTTCAAGCACTATGGATAGGTCCCTTTCAGGTTAAAGAAAAGGTGGGTCCCCATACATTCCGATTGCAAACTCTGGAAGGAAAAGTCGAGGTCCTCCCGGTAAACGGGCATGACATCAAACACTATTTCACTTAAGTAGCCCTCAAAGGGCTGTTTCTGCCCATGTATTATAAAAGTCGTGTTTTCGTTCTAATAGTAAAAAAATAAAAATAAAAAAAAATCCTCTCTAAATCTACAAGGAAGACCTTGTCTAAGCTACCTACAACTGGCTCACTCCTTGATAGGTTCTATGCTGATGAAGGGCCCTTCCCGCAAAACACGGAGCAGTCAAAACTCGCTTGTAATGGGCACCGAGGAATAGTGCACGACCTTACTGGAGTCTTCAAGCATAAGGAACCACCTAGCAGCTTTGAGAAATGCAGGCAGATAAGGTCTTACATAGCAGCAACCGGATCGTGAGGGAACAGGGCTAACTCAAGAGAATATCAGGTCATCCGGGAAAAACCCAAGTCCTCATATAAGACCAGGAGCAACCTCTCTGCAAGCAAAATAAGTCAGGATCCCTCATCCGCCTAGGCAAAATATGCCCATCTAAATAAGTGCCACAGGCACATTCTCAAATAAGTGCAATCGCACACAAATAAAGGGTAAAGGATTGAGAAAGGCTTCCTGCGCAGAGAGGTGATGTAATGACTCCGCCGGGGTACTGACCAGGCTCGCTGGCAGCGGAGCAACGTTCATGACTCCTTAGGCAGTGACTCCGCCGGAGCCGAGAGGTTCGCTGGCAGCGGAGCAACACCATGAGGACGAAATAATTGTACCAGACCCTGCAGTTGTCCAAGGTTTCCCCGACCCTCCCGGTCCTGGAGCGCAAAGAATTAAAATTCGGTTGATCTGCACCCAATAAGCCAAAAGGCCAGGCAACTATGCGAGGTGACAAAGGAAGGGAGGTGTAAACTCTAAGGTAAAAGAACAAGCTAGTATTAGGCCCCTCCCCCCTCCCTCATCGACCATTCATCGGCAGAGACTCTGAATTCATCCAGTGAATCGCCATTTGTTGTAGCCCCTACAACACCCTCCAAAAATACAAAAATAACAACACACACTTCAAAATTTTTGGAGCCCCTTTGAAACTAAAAGGAAAAAAGCTAAGTGAAGTTTTGAAGGGAAAGTCGCTAAGTCGCAAATCCATACTTTAAAAACAATTGCGACCCCTGCGACCTGTGCGACCCCGCGACCCTAAGGTCGCCAGGTCGCAAGGTCACATGGTTCGGAATTAAAGGGTTGCGACCCCTGCGACTTGTGCGACCCCGCGACCTTAGGGTCGCCAGGTCGCAAGGAAATGTAATTAAAGAAATTTGCGACTCAGCGACCTTGCGACCCAGCGACCTTAGGGTCGCTGGGTCGCAAGGTCGCATGGTACCAACTTGCGACCTCATTAAGTGCTCGCACGTGCGACCCTTTTTTAAAAGGGCAGGTCGCTAGGTCGCATTTGTCACTTGCAGCGAAAATTTAGAAATTCCTCTGACAGGTCGACTGGCGCGTTTTCTCCCGGGTAAGTTGCTATTTCCTCTCTGTGTTTCCTTCATGATAATTTCTTGCCCGAATCTGGCCTCCCCATTGTCTTAAATACTTGCTGGGGAGGCTGTGGGGTTTTTCTGTTGAGTTTTTTATGATTTTTTGTTCTCCTGTTGTCACCATAAACCCCAGGGTCACATTTTCCTGTCCAGCCCCTCATGGCTTCGTCCTATCCCCAGCCTGGACCCCTTCCAGCCTTGTATGCTTCCCGTTAGGAAAGAAATCAACCCCAAATCCTCGCGCGTTCGAAAACCCCGGCAGGCCCTTGCGCGACCTGCGACCCAGCGACCTAGTCGCAAGGTCGCGCAATCGTCTTTTTTAAAAGTTAGCGACCTTGCGACCTTGCGACCTGGTCGCGAGGTCGCGAGGTCGCATATGAGTTCTTCTTCTAAATCAGCGACCCTGCGACCCCAAGAGAACAGTTAATTGAATTCTGCATGTTTAGACTATTTTTAGCTCATTGTCATCATGTCCTTCTCATCCTGGGATTCTTTCCTGAATGCAACAGGTGAATTTGGAATAGACACGATACTGGTCCTCTCTGACTCTAGTGACATGGCACCCCCAGTGTCCCGAAAGAAAGGCAAGCAGGTGGTGGAAGAAGAATCAGACACAGACGCGCAAACATCTCCTCCGCCAATATACAGAGACACCCTTTGCACCTTCACAAAAGGGGACAGCCTGAGATGGTATGAAGTATACCACGAGTTCGCTATAACAGAAGCTGAGTTTCCAGAAGATCTCCCGGACCGGGAAATATACCTAAAGGTCAAAAAATCCAAGTTACATCTAGCAGGGGCACATCCAGCCATCTTCCCGTGCCCAGAAATATTAGACTGGATCATACAGAAAACGGATCCCAAGAGATTCGTGATCCGAGATAGCAAAGGTAAAGCTTTCGCGATGTTGGAGGGCTCAGATGCCCAGGTCTACTACTCACTGCCCCAACTAGAGGAAAACTTTACCCCGAGATGGGCTTCCGCTCATGAAGTACCTGTGGTTGATACAATCAGGAAATGGTGGGCGGAACCGGACAAATTTAAAGTCAAGAAAGACCAGGAGTACCCGGTGGCTGGTCTGAGGAAAGTGTATAAATTAGTGGCCGCCATGCTTTGCAGATTGTATGGACGTCCGGACGCCACCACCTTCAACAGCGCATGGGTAACTATAATGGAGTATGTAATGGTGCATGGCACTCGTTTCAACTGGGCCGGTATTTTAATGGGCTCAATGCAAACAAATTTGGCTTCGGCTTTAGCCCCAGATGAAGGAACGCCGTCAGAGTTCTATATGGCTTCGTATCTACTAGATGCTGTCTGTGCCCGGCTGCATTTTGAGGGATGGCCACATAACTACGACTCCGCACAGACCCAAGCAATCCATTTGTAGACCAAGGTATTCTGGGAATCCAGGTACAAGTCAGATATTGAGAAAATCTCTCAGACATTCATTCCCGCCCTTTACCGGAAGCTATTTGGTCAAGACACCCCCTGCATGTCTTGGTGAGCGATGGAGACACTAGGTCAGGTGGCGCACTGGTTTCCGTTCGCTGAATATACAATCATCCGAGTATTTGGCACATTCAAAGCACCACATGCTCTGCCTAGGTTTATTACCGATAAGGTGCTTATGCAGGAGGTATGTTTCCAGATGACCTCGGGTTTCTCCAATGTCCTTTCCAAAGGAAAGAAGAAACCTTGGCCCGCTCTGCCCCTCACCATCGGTGCTTATACAGTCAAGGACTCCAAAGAAGTAGGGGCTCAAGGGGAAGAGATAAAAGGTTATCACTTTAGAAGTCTGGAATACCGAACATATGACCCGGTCAAGATAGTTCTGGAGCACTGTAAGAGGGCCAAGTTTAAATGGAGCTATCAGCATGTCGAACGCCCGGCGGAGGATGAGAAAAGAAACTGGTACAACGCAGACAGGAAACTAGCTCCGGGGATTGACTCTGACCGAGAAGAAGAGGATCACCAAAATTTAGAAGACAGGAGCCATAAACTAGGAGGCTCTTCTTCCTCCAGGGATAAGAAAATCCGGACCAGTACAGGGCCTGACACCTTGGATCAACTAAGAGGAGCAGAGGCCCAAGCCAAGAAGGAAGAGGAAAAGAAAATGAGGAAGGATGAAGCATTAGAAAGATGCAAAAAGGCAGTAGGAGAAAACGGGAAAAAGGAAGCACAGGCGGCGGCAGAACAAGCACTTAAGGAAGAACTTGACAAAGCCGAATGTCAAAAGAAGGCAGACCAAGCTGCCGCAGCAGAGCGAAAAAGAAAAGCTAAAAGAGAAGCAGAGGCAGAGACAGAACGCAAGAAAAGGGAGGAACATGACAAGGCGGAAGCCGAGCGCCGGCAACAGGAGGAAAGAAAAGGACAAAGACGGGATGAAGAGGATGAACTAATAGAGGACATCGACATATCTCCCCTGGAGATTCCTCCGAGTGGCACGAGAAGTATCCTCTCTGGTGACGATTTTCCCGGGGAACAAGAAGAAGAGGTCTTCGACCTGACTAGATTGACATTTGACCAATTCTCCTTCAAAATACGACAAGAGAAAAGAAAATCCTTGGCGCAAAGCCATCCCGCCATATCTACGGTCGCCACTGAAAAGGACATAGTCCTGGATACAAGGACTAACCCTGTAATGATAGCATCAGCAGGTACCGCTTTTGCCGCGGCCACGGAGGAGAATGTCACTAGAATGAGCAGGGAGATTATTTCCCTACAAAACAGGCTAAAAGCAGTGGAACAGGAGAAATCAGTACTGGAGAGTGAAGTGCGACAGCTCCAAAGTAAGCCTTCCCAAGTCAATGAAGTCCCACAGGAAGTCATGAAAGAATGTGATGTATTGGAAATGACCATGAGGCAAGTATATAGAGAAATGCTCACCCTAAAACAAACAGTGGCCCCATTGGCAGAGGCACGAGCAGAAACCAAAGAGAAGCATGAGCAGCTCAAGGAGGCCTCGGTAGCTTTGGACAGAATGATAAACTGGACAGCGCAGTACCATCAAGCTCCTGAAAATGTGCCTAGGAAGGATTGGGGTCACACACAAGACGCCAAAGTACAAATCCGGATGAAGATGTAGTCCAAAGACAAGCTGGCCAAATATTTGGACAAAGTGATGTTTGCATATAATCACCTGATCAGTGGTATAGACTCCATGAACGCTCTTCATCACATTCCGTCGTTAGGGGCACTGGACGAAACCAAAGACTGGGAGCAAGTAGACCAGGAAATTCAGTCTTTTCTGCAACCCGTGAGACAAGCTGCTACCGCACCAAAATTTGAGGCATCACAAGAGAACCTAAATCGGTTGCTTGTCACTCCAGTACAAATCTATACCAAGCTTGCCTCCCTCTCAATCCAGATCTCCCAGAAGAAGGAAACTCTGATACCGAATGCCCTGGAATGTATGCATCGATTAAAAGAGGAAACCCCTCTAGTCTCCCCTATAGCAGCGGATTACCAGACCTGGCGAGATTTCCTCAAGGGAAAGAAAATTGACGCTCCAGACCTCTCAATCACACGACCACCTCCATAGCTAAGTTCTTTCGGTCGCAGGTCGCGACCGTCCCCAGGTCGCGACCGTCCCCAGGTCGCAGGTCGCGCATACGCCTGAGTCGCAGGTCGCACCTGCACCTGAGTCGCAAGTCGCAATTACTTCCACATGTCGCAGGTCGCATGTTCGCCCAGGGTCGCAGGGAAGCTGAACCGTCGGGAAGTCCAAGCGTCAGAACGCCTAAAGGGCGTTTCTTGAATCTATAAATACCCCTGCGGGGCACATAGTTAAGGGCTTCTCTTTTGTGGACTGAAGAGCAATATTGCATTGTAATTGAAGGGTCATACTCTTGGACATATGTAATTCAGATACTTGTTAAAACCCCTTTGTTGGATGATGTGTTTAGCTGTGGCAAAACTGTGTGTATTCTGCGTATAGTTTCAGAATATCGTATGATTAATGAAGCTGTGTTCTTAATAGTATCATTTGTACTCCATAGCTATCTGTGATTGTGCTTGATGATGCTCAAGTTTACCATTTGATCTTAAAATGAATGTTAATGAACTATTTTATTAGCATTTCTTTGCATCTTTCGGAAAGTTAAGGGATATCCTTGCCGCAAAGAACTATTTCTTTAGTGGTTAGATTATCTTGCATGCATTACCACATAGATGCGTTGCTAACGACACTTCTTGGCCGTATGCATTTTGTTCATTACCTTGCTACGCACAGTGTTATATATCAGTTTGATACATCAGTCATGTATTATGTACCATGTGAATAAGTGTATGTCTGCAGATTCAATCAGGTTCTTCGAGACCGAAGAGAAAGTCATTTAAGTGGTAGCCGGACCCACACCTCGGACGAGATCCCTATTCCAAACGGTTCAAAGTCTAATTGGGACTTTCTACCGGGGAGATCCCCTACTGTTGGCCGGACATATTTTCCCGTCAACAAGTTGCACTTATTGTTTAGTATTGTAATTAAAATATACAGCTTTTTGTTTTTATATTAGATGCACATGTACATTGTATGACATTTTTCAAATCATACAAATTAATTTATGTTGATTAATAATGAGCACAAAATCAATTTAAAACTACTAAATTAGTAGTTTATATTGATTAATGATGAACACAAATAAAATGAATATACAACTAAATTAGTCGTTTATATAATGAATATGAAACTACCAAAAAAAGATAAATGACTATTGCAAATGATAAATTTGTGATTACAAATGACGACTAAATTCTGCATATATACGACTATTAGTAGCTAATTTACAGTATCTTATAACATGACCAAAATTTAGTCATATTTCTTCAGTTATTAATTGGTTTGAAACGATGACTAAAATTTGCATATATATGACTATTAGTAGCTAATTTACAGTATCTTATAACACGACCAACATTTTGGTCATAATTATTTGGTCATTAATTGGTTTTCTCTGGTGATCATATAGTAATATATTTTGTTGTATATTTGGTCATTAATTGTGACGATTAATGACCAAATCAAAGATTAAATAAATGATTAAATTAATGACCAAATCAGTGACTAAATTAATAATAAAATCAATGACTAAATTAATGACCAAATCAATGACTAAATTAATGACCAAATTAATGACCAAATTAATGACCAAATCAGTGACTAAATTATTGACCAAATATACTACTAAACAAAAAAATTGAGATAACCAATTAATAATTAAGCTAAAAACGACCAAAAGTTGGTCGCGTTATAAGATACTGTAAATTAGCTACTATTGGTCACCGACCAAAAAATAGTCGTTTATATGCAAAATTTAGTCGTTTTTTTAGTAACTAATTAGCCATTTTGTACTAGTGTAGTGGTATTCCAAGAATAAATGAGGCATATTCGATATATATTGATTGATGAAATGAGATTTCTAAGATCACGGTTATTCATGCAAATAGATGCTCGATTAAGGGAAGCATTTCCACAGAAAAAAAAAAGAAAAATTGTCCTTTTGGTGGAAGGTCCATCATCCTTGTGGGTGACCTTGGCCAACAACTCCTGTGAGAGATAAGCCTTTGTATGTAGGTAATATAACAGGGAAAGTCTTGTGGAAAAAATCCAACATTGTTGTCACTCTTGACACAATCTTTCACCGAACAGGGAATAATGGGAAACAATCTTGTTTTCATAGTCCTCAATAACATAAGAAATGCATAACCTATTCTTGAAGATTGGGACTTCTAATGTCATGGGCTGATATGAGGTTTCATCCTAGAGAAAGGGATTTATTTAATGCAGCAGTTCACATGTTTCTAATGAATAATTTGTGTCCTTCCATAACACGCATATGATAAAATAATTTAATTATCCTATTGCACGATGTATTGGTGAGAATTCAAGGCGTTCATAAATCAGTGTTGCTGGTGATGATCAATTGGACCGTGAAGTTTTTTTGTGTTATGGTCAACGTGTTGTGTTGAAATGTAATTTGTGGGTTGAAATTGGTATGGTTAATGGTGCACTTGGTTATGTGAAGGATATATTTTATACACCTACCTCTAAGCCACCTCGGCTTCCAATGTTCACAACTATTGTTTTTTATATGTATGTTGGTGTTTCAATTGATGCCAGTAATATAAATGTTGTATCTATCACATGAGTGATAAGAGGAAATCACAAAAAAAATTCCTTTGAAGATGGCATGGGATCTTACAATCCACAAGTCACAGGGATTTACTTTAGAACGAGGATCCATTGATATATGGAATAAAGAGCACCAAGGTCTAACCTTCATAGCCATATCAAAAAAGTAAAATAAATAGATGGTTTGCGCATTGCATCCCCTTTCTATTTTCAGTGTTATGCCAAGATGAAAGATAGTGCATATGTTACAATTGGGAAGAGAGAAGAGGTGCGATTGAAGTCCATATCACTATGACATGCAGCAAATAATACAGTTACCTATTTATAGAATGATTTTTCATTTTCTTTTATTGTCCACTTCATTTACTTTTACTATAATAATGAATTTCATATATTAATGAGATGAATACATTCGTCATATTCATAGTAATATTTGGAAAAATTGTTTACATCATTTTTCATGTTGTTCAATTTTCAATTTATTTTTTTTAAATGGCTATTATTATTTTGTTTACAATGAACCATTCAGACATAAACAACCAATTATATGAGCCAATCATTAAAAATCAAGATTGAAGTCCATATAACTATGACATGCAACTAATAATAATGTGACATGTTTGTAGAATGTTTTTTAATTTCTTTTATTGTCATCTTTATTTACTTTTATTATAATAATTATCTTCATATATTAGTGAAATGAATACATTCATCATATTCATAGTAATATCTGATAAAGTTGTTACATCGCTTTTCACGTTGTTCAATTTTCTTCCCTTTTTAAGTAGTTACTGTCCTTTTGTTTACAATGAACCATTTTGACATATACAACCAATTATATGAGCCAATCATTAAAAATCAAGGTTGAAGTCCATATCCCTATGACATGCAACTAATAATATTGTGACATATTTATAGATTTTTTTTTGAATTTCTTTTATTGTCTTCTTTATTCACTTTTGATTTAATATTGATTTGCATATATTAATGAGATGAATCCATTCATCATATTCATAGTAATATTTGAGAAAGTTGTTTACATCGTTTTTCATGTTCTTCAATTTAATTCTTCTTTTTTAAGTGGCTATTGTTATTTTTTTTCAATGAACCATTCACACATAAACAACGAGTTTTTTTTTCGGTAAGTTGTGCTAATTCTATTAATTCGAAAACATATAAGTACATAGTTTACAAGTAGGGTTGGTAAGATGCTCTTAACCAATCCTTGCCTTTGTTACACTATTTCTGGGCTGCCGCGGGGGAGGGGGCTGGCCTAGACAAAAATTGCGAGAAAAAATTACTATGTGCACACTGACACTGATACATTTAGGAGCATGAGAGGAGGACATGACAGTGTAGCCTTGCGGGCACAAAAGACAAAAAACAAAATAGGCCTGAACAACAACAAAAAAATTACGCATTCTCATCATCATTGTGGTTGGGAGTTTCCTCGAGAATGGCGCAGGCAAGGGCCTGCACGATGGTCGCTTCCCTTGCAGCTTCCACTTCAGCAGCAGTGCGAATGGGGATATTTGACAGAGTGTAGAGGATGGGGGAGTATGAATCTACTCCATCCAGAACCTTCGTCCACATGTTGTCAAAATCCATTATCCAAATATCTGTGTCTCTGTCTTCTTGTGCAGGGCTATTCGGTGGTGTAGTAATGCGCTGCGATGAAGGGGCTCTGGAGATGGAGGTAGACCTTCGCGCACCATGTCTTCCTCTGTGTGCCAGGCTTCTGGCGCAATTTGTATTCTACTCAGGAACAAAGGGGTGGTTGGCAAGGGAGTGAGACAAGGATTCCTCGAGCCATTCGAGACAATTGTCCTCGCTGCGATGGTAGCAGCGTGGGAGAGAGCCTCATTCACCTCCATGAATTGTGCGTTGGTGCAGCCTGGGAGAGATTGCACACTTGGGAGGGATGGAAGGGGAAGCACATGGGCAGGAGAGACTATAGAGGTTGAGGGGTAGGTGCGCAGGATACAATGAGAAAAGCAGAGGGGGGCTATGTAGCTTTGCACCAGGACATGGAATTCGCAGCTGATTGTTATTTGCGAGCATCCAAATCAGGAGAGCGAAGTGTAGCGGAAAGCAAATAATGAAGGGAAGGGGCTGAGAATGGGAGGATATATAGGATTGCGGAAGAGGCCTGTTAGAGAGGATATGAGTGATCTGCGTGTGAGGCTTCAGCTGGTGGGAAAACGTAGATAGATAAGCAATGTTGCAGTACTGATTATGCCGCATGGTCATTAAATGGAGGTGAGGGTGAGGTGATGGTCTAGTTTAGTAGACATCAGGCCTGTCCAGTCTGCGTGATCAATGTTTCTATGAGGATCGTGTGAGGTGATAACTATGATTGGATTGGCAGAAGGTGATGAAGTTATTTGGAGATCTCCACAGTCTATGTGTGATGGGCTTTGCTGTCTACCCGTGTCAAGTGTGCCACCCGCATCTAGGAAAGCAACGAGTTATATGAGCCAATCTTTAAAAATCAATTTAATAATTTTTTCATATTGATATTAATATTGTGAATTCATATTATATCATCAATTAAAAAATTATGGCCTAAATGCTATTAACATTATTATTTTCAATGATATCCAACAATAATGAAACATTTCGCCATCATATCGAAAATTACCAATATTAAGATTGGTAATTATTATGTCTATTAATTTCCCATGGGGGTTTGGTTCGATAGTGAAGAGTGTGCTCTTAAGACACTCATGATGAAAAGGTCACTGGTTCCAGTATCCCCGTGGGCAAAAAACCCAGCCATGATAAGGGTTGGTGTGGCCGAGGCTCGGTGCGATCCC
This sequence comes from Pinus albicaulis, assembly GCA_034641835.2. Classification (NCBI taxonomy): domain Eukaryota; kingdom Viridiplantae; phylum Streptophyta; class Pinopsida; order Pinales; family Pinaceae; genus Pinus; species Pinus albicaulis. The sequence goes on from CM076575.1 coordinate 1,410,319,332, forward strand.
CGGGTGATTTTGACGGCTTAAATGCCCCTCAGTCGTGGTTTCTCAAACCATAGGTTTGGCATGAAGTAATATGAGGACCCACAATACCAAGCTATATATATATATATATATATATATGTCTATTAATTAATGTTAATCATGTTTAATATTAATATTAAACAAATATTGTGTCTATACATTAATATGAACATCAACATTAAACATCGATGTAAATATTTTGATTGAAGATTAGGTTTAATAAATTTAGGTCTATTTTGGTTGTATGACACCATATTTATATTTTTTTTTTGTAAGTAAGTTCGGATCATTATATTATAATATGAACAGAGATTACAGCATGGAGGCTTGAAGACTTATGGCTTTGTCAGTAAAGAGGCCCGCTTCGTTTCGAGCTTACAAAGAACTGAGTTTGACAGAGCTGAACACTTGCTAGATTTGTGACCATCTTAGTCCTTTAGACAAAACTTCAAGGCTACCACGCAGGGTTGCCCTATGATAAGCAAAACTAGACCAAAACTTTGCTAATGGCCAGAATGGCCTTTTACAAGCCAATAGCTTACTGTAGACTGACATAAGTAAAGATAAAGATATTGACCAGTTGAAAGAAATACACATAAACTACTGAGCTGTTAGAGAGTGGGAGTGGAAGCTCCGAAGTGTCCCCCCTCGACTGGAGTAGCGCCCTCACCGCCGGTTGCTGGAGCCCGGGGCTTGAACCGTCTGATCACAGTGGCCTGCGAGTCGTCCGAAGGAAGCTCGATGGAGACATGGAGTATATGGTGGAGGTAGATTTCGAAGCGACGAACGAAATTTTCCATGGCCTTGCCATGCTGGCATAGTTCCTCGGCCAGCGAGTTGAATGCAACTTCCAATTTGTCAAGGCAAGCTATGTTCCGAGCTGACGCCATGGATGTAGCCGCAAACGTCTCCTTCACTGCTGCCCCCTGCATGGCTATCGCCTTAGCCAGCATCGTTTTCACCTGCCACACTACTACTTGAGTTTGTAGAAATTGGGTTTGGCACGTGGAGGGAGTCCCTGGATCCACAAGCCAGTCAACTTCCTTGCTGATGGTAGTATCATCCGTCTTTGTTCGAGCCAGTTCCACTTCCTCCTCCAGAACCTCGATAGTTTGCTTGCCGCGTTTAGAAACTAAAGCCTCATAATATTCCTTGGCCCTTTTGAGGGCCTGTGAAGCTTTAATGCTTCGCAGATTCAACTCAGCCATGGTGCCTGGGTCTGCGCTAGCAACGATCACTCTTAGAAAGCTGACTCCCAAATCAGATGAAGAGCATACAGGTCGATTACCCAAGGCTAGAATGAGAATGAAAGGTCGAATAGAAGAATTAATAAAGAGGTTGGATTCATGTTGAAGCGTGCTACGGAGAGGCCATTTAAGGCCATAATGCAAGGCAAGTTGCCAAATGGTACTTCTGCCAAAGCTGGGTATATGATCGGGGATTTCTGTCCTGCGATCCGACCCTTCACATGCTGGCATCCTCCTCTTAATGCGTATGGTAGAGCTCTTTCCTTTATCATAATTCCTTCTCATTAAGGATGGCTGATCCCAATGGTATCTCGTTAACCGATCCTGCGTGTGCCGCCTGACGTGCGCAATCACCACACCGTTACTCCTAATCTTCTAATGAGGGATGACCTGCCGTCCATCCTACGGAATCACCCGCATTTAAGTCTTGCCTTGAGATGGTGTAGCATTGATCCCGAAGTTGTTCATTCGTGAGATCGTGCCAACACGTGTCCCAGGCATTTGTTGGGTTGTCAACGGCGTAGTTTGCAAGGTGGTCCGCAAGCGAATTGGCTTGCCTTCGCACAGATTGCAGTATTATCCCGCTGAGGGATGTCAAATGTTGTGCACTAGTCTCCGTGACCGCAGCTAACCTTCAGTGCTTGATCGCCTTGCTTGGCTTCGTTCCGTGCTGGATTTTCTTAATTGTGGTTATGGCCAAATGAGAGTCGCCTTCCACGATAACCAGCCCCTTGCCAAGCCGAACTAAGAGTCGCAGACATTGTTCTAAAGCCGTGAATTCAGCGTCGTTGTTTGTGGTTTCGCCCATACTCCTGCTCAGGATGTGTATGATGTTGCCCATGTCATCTCGTAGAACACCACCTGCCCCAGCTGGGCCTGGGTTTCCCCTTGCTGCGCCATCGAAGTTCAACTTGCAGTATCCATGGGGCGGACATTGCCAAATAACAGGAGGAGGAGCCGGTCGGAGGGCAGTTTTCTTCAAGAGATGTTCCGCTTCATCGATGAGCCCGAAGATGCCTAGAATTCTACGGTCGTTGGGAGAAAGTGTTTCAACCTTTTCTTCTTTACACCAGGTACGGTTTGTTTCTGTAAGCCCCTGCATAATGACCCATTTTAATTCATCGAGTTGCCGAATGCTATGCTTTTGAAAAATACGATTATTTCTTTCTTTCCAAACATTCCATATTAGGAATCCTGGATTGTTCCTCCATAGAGTATTTACCATAGTGCTATTAGAGTATTGTGAACGCCAGCTGGTTATAGTGTCGTGGATTGAATTGCGTTGTCTGTCCGTCTGGCGGAAAAATTCCTTGAAGCCATTCCCAAAGATTGTTTGTCCAGTCACAACTATTGAAGAGATGATTGGTGGTTTCCTCCTGTTGCTCACATAAGGGGCATCGGGAGGGCCCTGTGAACCCTCTTTTTGTGAGATTTTCCCATGTTAAGACTTTCCTGTTTTGAATGAGCCATAAGAACATTTTAATTTTGGGCCATAGACTTCCCGCCCAGACATTTTCATACAAGGCCACCTTGTCACGCTCCTCTCCGTTGTCCAAATAGTGCCAGGCTTCCTTTAGGTTGAATGAGCCTCCAGAGAGTTTGCCCCAGCGAAGTATGTCCGGACCGTGCATTTCCCTGATAACTCTCTGCCTGAGGGTGGCATTGAGGGTGTCGACCAGATTCTGCAGGAGTTCATCAGAAGGAGGGGGAGTTGGATTCCAACTCCTCCATTGTTGTGGTTCCCTGCTCTGAGCCCAGTAATGATGAACTTTTATTTTCCCTTTTTCCTGAAACCATTGCTGCAAAGGTTGAAGATTAGGGGCTTCCAGTTTCGGGAGTCGTTGCCAAGCGTCCTCCCAGAAGAGAGCACACTGCCCATTTCTTATCTCCCAAAAGCAGTGATCCTGAATTATATGCCGACTGGCTCGAGCCATGTTCCAGATGGGGGAACCTGCCGGGACGTCGGTTATTCTGACTAGCTCCTCTTGTTGCCAATGTGCTGCATATTTAGCTTTCCACAATTTTACCCACGGGGTGTGCGGCTCTGTTAACCATCTCCACCATAGCTTGGCGCCACTGGCCTTGTTGGTTGTTCCAGGATCCTGCAGCCCTATCCCTCCAAAGACCTTGGGCCTACATAGCTTGTCCCAAGCCGCAAGTGCCCATTTTTGCTTCCCAGAGTTGCCCGACCAGAGAAAGTTTCGCTGGATGGTTCTGATTCTCTGAAGGATCCCCTGAGGGGCCGGGAGAATCGATAGCATGTAGTGAGGAATAGCTTGGAGAACTGCTTTGGTCATTACCATACGACCTGCCAGATTGAGGACTCGATTGGTCCAGTGGTTGCATTTGTCAGCGAGCTTAGTAATTAGCTTCTCCCAATGAGACTTATGCCACGGCTTGTCCGTGAGGGGAACCCCCAGATATTTGGAAGGAAGAGTGCTTCGCTTGAATCCAAGGACCTCAGTTAAATGCCTTTGAACCGCCAGATGAGTGTTAAAAAAGAAAACCGAGGATTTATCAAAGTTGAAATCCATTCCAGATGCCTGACTGAACAAGGTGAGAATGTTCTTAAAGCATTTTTCTTCTTTTACAGTAGGCGTGCCATGTAGCATGGTGTCATCCACGAATTGTTGCTGCGTGGTGGCCGGAAAATTGTTTAATGGTTGCAGACCCTTATCAGATTGTTCTCCTTTGCTGACTTAATGAGATGGCTGAAACCTTCCATAAGAATGACAAAAAGGAAGGGGGAGATAGGGTCCCCCTGCCTTATACCCCTTGACGGGTAGAAGGGTTGAGTAGGGGCTCCATTAATTAAAATCGAATGGTTAGGCGATTTGATTAGAGCTAAGATCCAAGTTATCCATCTAGTGCTGAAGCCAAAAGCCCTGAGGACAGCCTCTAGATAGTCCCAACTTAATTTGTCATACGCCTTTGAGAGGTCCAATTGAATTATCATTCCTGCCTTTCTTAGTGTCTGCAGCGTGTGAATCATTTCGTGGGCTAACGGAATGTTATCCATGATCTGTCGCCCCTCCACATAACCTGATTGTTCCTCTGAGATGATTTGAGGTAAAATAGGTTTTAACCTATTAGCTATGACTTTCGAAATGATCTTGTAAACCACATTGCAGAGCGCAATGGACCTGAATTTGGAAGGAGTGCAAGCATGCATCTCCTTGGGGATTAAAGAAATAAAAGTGGAGTTCAGTGACTTCAAAATGGAGGAAGAAGTTCTTGAATCTTCCACCACTCCCCATATGTCTTCTTTCACAACGTCCCAGCAGGCCTTGAAGAAATCCACAGTGAAGCCATCCGGCCCTGGCGCCTTCCCGTTGGCCATTTCTCTAACTGCTACCTCTACCTCCTGGAGAGAAACCGGTCGTTCCAAGGCACTGTTCTGCTCTTCTGAGATGAGGTTGGGTATGGTTGAGGTTACCTTGGCAATGGCCTCCCGTCGATCGCAGTCTGGTTCAGTGGCAATGAATTGAAAATGACTGCGGAGTTGATTGGCGATGTCCTGGTGTGAGCTAAGAACCGCTCCATGCTCTCCTTGAATTTTGGTGATTCTATTACTGCATCGATAGTCAATAGCAGACCTGCGGAAAAACTTAGTGTTCCTCTCGCCCTCCTTCAGCCATTGATTGTGCGAATTTTGCTTCCACAGTATTTCTTCCTGCTCACATCGTTCATTCCATTTCTTCATGAGCTTCTTTTCCATCTCGATGGACTCCTGTGATGTGCTGCCCTGAATCCAACTACTATGGATCTCTTCCAGTTGTTGCTCCAAATGGCGTTTGTCTGCAAAGATATCTCCAAATACCTCTCGATTCTAGGTTTTTAGCTGTGCCTTAATAAACTTGAGCCTTGCTTGTAAATTGAACATTTTTGTTCCCTCTACAGGCAGAGGTTCCTTCCACCAAGTTTTGATATTGCGGAGAAAGTCTTTGTGGGTTAGCCAAAATCTTTCAAAACGGAAAGGTCTGTTCTTAGGGGTGCCCGAGATCGAGACTTGCAGAGAGATGGGCCAGTGGTCTGATCCCCCGGAAGGGAGGATTTCAGAACTCATCATGTTCCCTTCAAGGAGAAGGCTTTCAGAGACTAGAAAATGATCCAATTTGGATGCTATAAGCCTGTCTCCTCCTTGTCTGTTGGTCCATGTGAACAAACCATTGCGAGGCCTGATGTCTACTAGACTAACTTCTTGAATGAAGGCATTAAAGGCCCGGGCATCATTGCTGAGAGCCCTGGTACCCCCCTTCTTTTCCTCGAGAGAGGTTATCATATTAAAGTCCCCACCATAAATGGCCTGAGAGGTGCTGTGCCTATGATGCAAGTTGGTTAAGTGACGGAGCAGCATAATTTTATCTTCCAAACGCTGAGGGCTATAAATATTGGCAAAATGGAAGGAGCCTTTTTCCCCGATGATCTGCATTTGCAGGGCCAGGAAGTTTTTTGAGGCTTCAGCGTTAATGAGATGGTAGACATTCGGACTCCAGAGGATGGCTAAGCCTCCACTCATGCCCATTCCTTCCACAGCTAGATGCTTGAGATGTCTGCCTAAACGCTTAGTTAGCTCAGCTAATTTCTGATTTGTACATTTTGTTTCCTGGAGGAAAACCATATCCGGTTTTTCTTGTGTGATTTTCTTTTTCAGGAGCCTCTGTTTCCTGAGGCTTCCCAGTCCTCTTGCATTCCATGAGAGGACTTTCATAGTTAACAAAGGTTCAGGAGGAGAAGGAGAAAGCCTCAAGGGCTTTCATCTTTCCCGATTTTATTAACATTTGACCCAATTCGAGGAGAGCATCTTTGTCTGATCTTCTTCCTCGTTTCTTTTTATACTGGCTGCTGGCTTGCGTATGGTGTAGGGTTTGTGATTTGATGCCCAAGCCCTTGGTTGCTCCACGACCTCGTTTTATTCCTTTTGATACTGCATCCTGTCTGGTTAAGAACAGATGGTTAACCCTGTTAATTTCCTCTTCTGGTATTTTGTCTAGGCCTTTCTGTTTCCACTGTTCCACTATTGAATTAAGATCTAGCCCCTCTTTTTCCAAAATCTCGCCTAATTCCAGGTCCTCCGTGCCTTGTTCACTAAGGACCATGTCCTCATCCTCTTCCTGGTCTTTGTCTTCTGAATTTACTGTGTTGAGATCAGCCAACCCGGAGGCTTCTTTGGTTTGGTCATCTGTCTCCTTTGCCGGCTTTACTGCTGGAATTTGTTCTACCTTATCCTTCTGAGATTCCTCGCCCAGTATTCCAAAGGAATTTATTGTGCCAGTGTTTGGATCCACTGTTTTTAGAGGATTTTTGCGGTTGGCTCTGTGTCTACCTGTGGGTCGAATGAATCCATCCGAGGTCAAGGAGGGTTTCCCCTTGGGGTTTTCCTCCATTTTATTTTGAGGGCATTCTCTAATTAAATGCCCATGCTCATGGCATTTCCGGCATCTAAATGGTATCTGCTCATAGTCAATAGTTTGGAAGTAGGTTTCATCTCTATAATCTAACCATAATCCTTCGTGCAGAGGTCCAGAGACATCCATTTCAACACAGATGCGAGCATAAGTTGTGTACCTTTTTTGAAGAGTGGCTTCAGAAGCACGGACGAAAGTGCCCAAAGTGTTGCCAATTTGTTCCAGCGCTGCTGGCCTCCAGTAGTCTATTGGCAGAGAGAAAAGCCTGATCCAGACTGGCACTTGAGTGAAGGTCTCCTGTTCGGGCGCGAAGTTGGGTTTCCACAGCCGCATGTAAAGGCCCGCAGAAGCATAAAAATAGGGGCCTCCTTCAAAGATCCGGTCCTTATCGTCCAGATTGGTGAAAACGACAGTGAAAAAACCTTTGGCCCCCAGGTGAAGTTGTACTTCCCCTCGTGGTTTCCAGACTTGCTTGATCCATTGACAGAGAGCTTTTTCACTGGGCCAGAACCCCATGAATTTGCAGATCACCGCATAAACAGACATATGATCCCGGTATTCTTGCAGATCTGGGTCAGTGATGTTAACCCTAAGGCTGTCAAGAGCCTTTGGTTTACATCGACCTTGAAACTTTGGTTGGCCACTATTTTCTCCAGAATCTCCAGATCGACCAAGATCGGGGCCTTGGTGGGCATTATTGTTCAGATCTGCTGCTTTTCTTAGCGAATCTACCCCTGGCGAGGGTTGTTCCAAGCTTATTTCGGCTTTTCTGGCTGAGCCGTCCATCGTTTCTTCTGTAAGGCCGCTTGAGAGCAGCTCATCATTGCTGGCACGATTTCGGGTTGCTGAGGAACCCGGAATCTTCAAACCCTCAACCTTCTTCTTACCTTTGTCTATGATGACTTGCTTGAAAGTGGGGGCTCCAGGGGCCCCCGGCCATCCAACTTTTTACGCCAGTTTGATGCCTCGTTGCCGCAGATCTTGGAGGAGATCTGGGCTTCTTGCCAGTGTTCTGGCTCTGGATCTGAGATCGTTCCTGATCTCTCTTCAGATCACTACCTCCTCTCCCCGCCTCGCATTATCGACACCATATTTATATTTGATATTAATATCAGACTATAATTAATATATACATTAGTATTAATTTAAATACAAATATAAGATTAGTAGCATTATTAATATTTAATTTTAAAGATTAAGTTTAAAAAATTGTGAATTATTGTTGACTATTGTAATAAGGGTCATATAACTCATTTAATTTTATGGCTCAATTCATGTGTACAATATGCATTGCTAATGAGGTTTTTATTTGTAGAAATTTTTATATCATTTGGTTCATGCAACATTATGTTATTTTATAGCATGACATTTTTTAGATTATGCTTTTTAACAAACATAAAAATGAGATGTTATGTTTTATATATATGTGTGTGTGTGTGTGTGTGCTTAGATGTTTCTGTCTCTGTGTATTAATTTTTATTTTGTTGTTTTTCCTTTCAAATGCAGATATGGATAATAATGATGGGATCTATTATAATCAAGTGTTGAGATTCAACAAGATGATGAGCTTAGTGAAAAGATTCGCCTTCACTAAGTGGGCCCGCATGTTATTTTTGGCGCAAGTCTATTTTTAGACATGACTTCATATTTTAAGCTTCAGGATGCTATTTGTGGATGGTCGTATCAAGTTGGCATTGGGATGAAATTCTATTTTTATAATATTAGGTGAAATATATTTATAGATTGTCAATCTAAAAATACATGCATGTCGATTATTATTAGCTCTAATAATAACCGTACTCTAAATAACAACTTATTCTCTTAGGAGAATCTCAAGCTCACAGTACGATGTGGCAATGTATCATTGACATAAGAATTGCACAATTCTCAAGGGTTGAATGACGTAATGCATGGAGGACTCAGTTAGAACTCAAGTGGTAGAGTTATGACACAATTGGAAGAAGTAGTTATGGAGTTGTATTTAGTTTAACTCAATTAGACTCAGTTGAGCTAGTTGTATCTAGTCTAACTGATTGATACACTAGTGAGAGTGGAGTGAATTAATTAGTTAATTAATTCACAAATAATAACTCATCAATCAACTGAATAATACAACAGTTAACTATAGTGCATGGAAGCTTTAGTGGAGACCAGTGGAGAGATAGGTGAAAGGGCAAGATAAACTATCTGTTGTCACTATAGTGATGCATTGATTGCATCACACACATATTAAATATGCCAATGAGGGTTGCACAGTCAATCCAAGAGTAATTCGAATTCATTCAGAGCTATTCTTCAGCGGTGATTGCACAGTGGAGGCAGGCTAGCAGGTGGCAAAGATTGGTACATGGATTTGCAAGATTGGGCCTGATTAGTGTATGACGATTGTACTGTACTGAGAGCTTGTGATAAACTTCGTATGCTTGTATGAGATTGTCATATGATCTCCATGATACATAATATATAGTTTGGGTTTTCAGCTTCAGGCTTTCCCGGTTAAAAACTGTGTTATGTGTGATTGAATATTTTTGTTTATGCTTCTCATGTGTGTGCAATTAATTTTTCCGCAAAAGATTAACAAGTGGAATAGATTCAATATCTTGCATAAAGTTAAATAGTGTGAGATCAAGTGTATCTTGGACATATGGATGATTAGTGCATATAATTTCTACATCAGGCAGTGGAAAATATTTCTAAAGTGATGATTTTTCTTTCGTATCTTTGGAACAAGTTCGATAGAAAACATGGCTTCCATCCTGCTTTTATTGATGAGCATCTTCGTGTGCTAGATGAAATGAAAGTGAATGTAAAATAATCGGTGCATGTGCACATGAGGGAGAATGGGAGGAAAACAAGAAGGGATTGGTTGGAAAGAGTTAAGTATCGTGATCATTATCCTATTGATTTGAATTGGTGTTCCTATTCTCATCAGTTTGCTTGTGTTTTGGAAGAGGCTTTTTGATAAATTCCTTTTAATGGAGTGTTTCAAGTCCACTTTTGTCATGGAATTTTTTGATGTAAAGACAACAAAAAATATATGTTAATTTCAATGTTCTTTCTTTGGTTACAATGATGGTGAAATTGAATATTCCTTTAGTTTATTAATTAGTTCAGTTTATAATATTAACAATGATTAAGGTTGATTGATCACTTGGGGTTTATAATATTAATAGTCATGTGAGTTTATCAATCCTTTGTGTTTAAAATGTAGGATTTATTAAGCTCTTGTGTTTTTAATATTGATCCTTTGCCCTTATTGATCCCTTAGGTTATTAATATTTATCCCTGGTTCACCAATTCCTTTGGTTTATAATATTAAACGCTTGGGTTTATTAGTACTTTAGGTTTATAATATTAATAATCCCATGGGCTTATTAATCTCTTGAGTTTAAAATATTAATTCTTAGCGTTTATTAATTTCATAGGTTTTTGAGTTTAAAATATTAATTCTTAATGTTTATTAATCTCTTGGGATTAAAATATTAATTCTTAGCATTTATTAATTTCTTGGTTTATAATATTAATATTTATTGCTTAGGTTTATAATATTTTTCCCTTAGGCTTACTAATTTCTTGGATGCTTGGGTTTATTTGTTCATTAAATTTATAATATTAATAATTCCTTTGGTTTATCATTTAATCCCTTGGGTATAATAATCCCTTCGGTTTAAAATATTAATGTTTATTTTAGTGTTTATGGTATTTATCTAAGGGTTTATATACATAAGGTTTTATAATATTATGTTTAATATTATTACCTTAGGTTTAATATTATTCCCTTATGTTTATAAACCCTTGGTTTTTTAATATTAATCCCTTGGGTTTATTATTTCGTTGAGTTTTAAATATCAAGCCATTGGGTTTATTGATCCTTTAGATTATTAATCATTGGGTTTATAATATTAAAAATCCCTAAGGTTGATTTATTGCTTGAGTTTATAATATTAATAATCATGAGATTTTATCTTTCATTTGTATTTAAAATATTAATTCCTAGGCTTTATTAATCTCTGATCTTTTTAATATTACTCCCTTGGAATTTTTCATCTCTTAGGTTTTTAATATTTATCCATTGAGTTCACCAATTTCTTGGGTTTATTATTTCTTTTGGTTTATAAAATTAATAATCCCTTGAATTTATTAATTCTTAGGGTTTATTAATTTCTTAGGTTTTTTTATATTTGTTGTTGGGTTTATTGATCCTTCAATTTTATTAATCACTTGGGTTTATTAATAATTTGTATTTATAATATTACGGTTTTATTGATGTTTTATGTTTATAATATTATTATTTCCCTAGGTTTGTTAATCCATTGGGTTTATAAAAATGATCCCTTGAGTTTTCTAATTCTTTGGGTTGGTAATATTAGTCCCTTCGGTTTATTAAATCCCAATATTAGGGGTTAAATATTAGTCCTACAATTTAATATTAATGCATGTTCCAATTTCAAATTATGAAAAAAATTGTCTCAATATGAAAATCAACCATGGGAAACCATCGTTAATCATCATTAGGCATAGTTGATCAAGGTTTTCCATGGTTGAATGTCACATTGTGACAAAAAATATCTGAATATGAAAATCAACCATGGCCAACCATGGTCATCCTTGGTCCAACATTGCATTGTGACAACAATTGTCTTAATGTTTAAATCAAGCATGGTTAACCATGTTTATTTCACGATTTATGGTATTTATCTAAGGGTTTTTATATACTCTAGGTTTATAATATTCATCTCTTAGGTTTAAAATTAGCCCCTTCGGTTTATAATATTAATAATCATTGATTTTATCACTCTTTTTAATATATTAATTTGTAGGCTTTATTTCTCTTTATTAATCATCTGATTTTCTCATTCATTTGTATTTAAAATATTTATTCTTAGACTTTATTAATCTCTTTTGTTTTTAATATGGATCCATTTGCCTTGTTGATCTCTTATGCTTTTAATATTTTTCCCTTCGGTTCACTAATTCCTTTGGTTTATAATATTAAACCCTTGGTTTTATTAGTTCTTTTGGTTTACAATATTAATAATCCATTGGGTTTATTAATCTCTTGAATTTCACATATTAATTCTTAGGACTTACTAATTTCGTAGATTTTTGAGCTTAAAATATTATTTCTTAGGGTTTATTAATTTCTTGTGTTTTTAATATTAATCCCTTAGCCTTATTGATCCCTTAGGTTTTTAATATTTAACAATTCATTTGGTTTATAATATTAAACCCTTGGGTTTATTACTTATGTTGGTTTATATTATTAATAATCTCTTGGGTTTATTAATCTCTTGAGTTTAAAATATTATTTCTTAAGGTTAGTAATTTCTTAGGTTTTGCTTAAAATATTAATTCTTAGGGTGTATTAATCTCTTGGGTTTAAAATATTAATTCTTATTGTTTATTAATTTCTTGGTTTATAATATTAATATTTATCCCTTACGTTTATAATATTTTCCTGTTACATTTACTAATTTCTTCGGTTTATAATATTAAACGCTTGGATTTATTTGTTCCTAATAATTCCTTTGGTTTATAATATTAAACCCTTGGGTTTATTAGTTCTCTTGGTTTACAATATTAATAATCCCCTTGGAATATTAACACCTTGAGATTAAAATATTAATTCTTAGAGTTTATTTATTTCATAGGTTTTAGAGTTTAAAATATTAATTATTAGGGTTTATTAATCTCTTGTGTTTTTAATATTGATCCATTGCCTTATTGATCCCTTTGGTTTTTAATATTTATCCCTTGAGTTCACCAATTCCTTTGGTTTATAATATTAAACCCTTGGGTTTATAAGTTCTCTTGGTTTATAATATTAATAATCCCCTCGAGTTATTAATCTCTTGAGTTTAAAATATTAATTATTAATGTTTATTAATTTCTTAGGTGTTTTAGTTTAAAAATTTAATTCTTAGATTTTATTAATCTCTTGTGTTTTTTATATTGATCCCTTGGCTTTATTGATCCTTAGGTTTTTAATATTTATCCCTTGGGTTCATCGACTCATTTGGTGTATAATATTAAACCCTTGAGTTTATTAGTTATTTTGGTTTATAAAACTAATAATCCCTTGGATTTATTAATATCTCGAGTTTAAAATATTGATTCTTGTGATTTATTAATTCCTTAGGTTTTTTAGTTTAAAATATTAATTCTTACGGTTTATTAATCTCTTGTGTTTTTAATATTGATCCCTTTGCCTTATTGATCCCTTAGGTTTTCAGTATTTATTCCTTGGGTTCACCAAATCCTTTGGTTTATAATATTAAACCCTTGAGTTTATTAGTTCTTTTGGTTTATATTATTAATAATCCCTTGGGTTTATTAATCTTTTGAGTTTAAAATATTATTTCTTAGGGCTTATTAATTTCTTAGGTTTTTGGGTTTAAATTATTAATTCTTAGGGTTTATTAGTCTCTTGAGTTTAAAATATTAATTATCATGGCTAATTCATTTCTTGGGTTATAATACTAATATTTATCCCTTAGGTTTATAATATTTTTCCTTTACATTTAATAATTTCTTCAGTTTATAATATTAAACGTTTGGGTTTATTTTTCCCTTAACTTATAATATTAATAATTCCTTTGGTTTATAATATAAAACCCTTGGTTTTATTAGTTATTTTGGTTTACAATATTAATAATGCATTGGGTTTATTAACTCTTGAGTTTAAAATATTATTTCTTAGGGTTTATTAATTTCTTAGGTTTTTGAGTTTAAAATATTAATTCTTAGGGTTTATAGATATCTTCTGTTTTTAATATTGATCCCTTGGCCTTATTGATCCCTTAGGTTTTTAATATTTATCCCTTGGGTTCACCAATTCCTTTGGTTTATAATATTAAACCCTTGGGTTTATTAGTTCTTTTGGTTTATAATATTAATAATCCCTTGGGGGTTTATTAATCTCTTCAATATTAACTATTAGGGTTTATTAAGTTCTTAGGTTTTTTATTTTAAAAATTTAATTCTTAGGGTTTATTAATCTCTTGTGTTTTTAATATTGATGCCTTGGCCTTATTGATCCCTTCGCTTTTAAATATTTATCCCTTGGGTTCATGGATTATTTTGGTTTATAATATTAAACTCGTGGTTTTATTAGTTCTTTTGGTTTATAATATTAATAATCCCTTGGGTTTATTAAATATTGAGTTGAAAATTTTGATTCTTATGGTTTATTAATTTCTTAGGTTTTTGAGTTTAAAATATGATTTTTAAGGTTTATTAATCTCTTGCGTTTTTAATATTGATCCCTTGGCCTTATTGATCCCTTAGTTTTTTAATATATATCCCTTGGGTTCACCAATTCCTTTGGGTTATAATATTAAACGCTTGGGTTTATTAGTTATTTTGGTTTATATTATTAATAATTCTTTAGGTTTATTAATCTATTGAGTTTAAAATATTAATTCTAAGGGTTTATTAATTTCTTAGGTTTTGGGTTTAAAATATTAATTCTTAGGGTTTATTAATCTCTTGAGTTTAACATATTTATTCTTAAGGTTTATTTATTCCTTGGTTAACAATATTAATATTTGTCCCTTAGGTTTATAATATTTTCCTTTAAGTTTACTAATTTCTTGGGTTTATAATATTAAACTCATAGTTGTTTTTTTTTTTTTTGTAATCTCTGAACTTTATAAAATTAACAATTATGTTTCCTTATAATATTAAACCCTTGGGTTTATTAGTTATTTTGGTTTGCAATAATAATAATCCATTATGTTTAATAAATATTAATTCTTAGGGTTTATTAATCTCTTGTTCTTTTAATATTGATCCCTTGGCCTTATTGATCCCTTAGTTTTTTAATATTTATCTCTTTTGGTTTATAATATTCCCTTGGGTTTATTAATCTATTGAGTTTAAAAGATTAATTCTTAGGGTTTATTAATTTCTTAGGTTTTTTTTAGTTTAAAATATTAATTCTTAGGGCTTATTAATTTGTTGTGTTTTTAATATTAATCCCTTGGCTTTATTAATCCCTTATTTTTTCAATATGTATTAATAATATCAAAACTAATAAACTCAAGGGTTAATATTATAAACCAAAGGAATTAGTGAGCCCAATGGATTTCTTGGTTTATAATATTAATATTTATCCCTTGTGTTTATAATATTTTTCTGTTAGGTTTACTAATTTTTTGGGTTTATAATATTAAAAACTTGGGTTTATTTGTTCCTTAACTTGGTAATATAAATAATTTTTTTGGTTTATAATTTAATCTCTTGAGTTTATTAATCCATTCAGTTTAAAATATTAATGTTTATTTCACGGTTTATAATATTTATCCAAGGGTTTATAATATTAATCTCTTATGTTTAATATTATTCCCTTAGGATTATAAACCCTTGGTTTTTTAGGATTAATCCCTTGGGTTTATTATTTCCTTGGGCTTTTAGTATCAATCCATTGGGTTTATTGAAACTTTAGTTTATTAATTCATTCGTTTTATAATATTAACAATCCCTAAGGTTGAGTGCTCTCTTCGGTTTATAATATTAGTAAGCATGTGAGTTTATCATTCATTTGGATTTAAAATATTAATTTCTAAGCTTTATTAATCACTTATGTTTTTTAATATGGATCCCTTGGGCTTGTTCATCTCTTAGGTTTTTAATATTTTTCCCCGGGTTCACCAATTCCTTGGGTTTATAATATTAAACCCTTAAGTTTATTAGTTATTTTGGTTTATAATATTAATAATCCCTTGGGATATTGGTAAGTGATATATACTTATTATAAATAATAAGAAAATATTATTATTATGTTATATTTGAATTATAGTATAGTTATGACTCAAAATTTTAATAATTTCATTATATATATATATATATATATATATATATATATATATAGTAGGCATATAGTTAACATTTTTAATATATTATGAGTAAATATATAAAATATATTGGTAATTATATTCATAAATATATATAATTATTTTTCTAAAACATATATTGTTAATAAGAATTAAATGTTACTATTATGTTGTATGTGAATTATATTAATGTTTTAAATATAACTATTAATATATTATCAACTTTTTATGTAATAATTGCATATTATATTAATATACAAAATAATGTTAACATAATAAGTATAATTATATAAATATAAAATACTATCAATATTATTATTTATATAGTTATTAATAATTATAAATAGTAATTTTTTACCAAAATACACCTTATAGTTATTATATGGTGGGTGGTGGATATAGGCCTATCAGCGTATATCAACAACATTGGTAAATGTGGTTGTAAATCTATTTCATATACGCCTATCGGCGTATATCAGCCATATTGGTAAATGTGATTGTGCTATTAATAATAAAAATAACTTCCCCATGATTTTAAATTTATTTTATATATTTTTAAATTCGATTTTTATCTTCTTATTACTATTCATTTTATTTATTGTGTTTTTTTGTTTGATTAATTCAATTTGTCCTTATCATTATTTTAGTATAGGTCCTTCCTGTCATCAATTTTTTTATTAATAATAATAATTTTAAATTTATTCATTAGCTATTTATCAAGTGTTTCTTCTTTTTAAATATATTTACTATAAATAAAATTTCTTTGTTATATTCTAATTTGGCTAGTAAACATGTCTCTACATCTACTTATTTGATGCCATGATCTAGTTACTCATCTTTTCTTGAATATGAACCACGCTAGTTGTCTTGAAACACATCGATGATATTTTCTCCGTTGTGATTATCGTCGAAAGATTTCTTTTCAATCTAGTTTTAAATTATAATTTATTTAAATTGATAATAATTTTAATTATATAAAAAATTTATTAAAATCATGTATAAAAATGTATTAGTTGGTGATGAGGAGATCATGTCCAAGTTATAAAAAATGCTAAAAAATGAAAGTGTTCAGAAATGGTTGCAATCTAAACGACTGGAAAGGTCTCATCGCTGCGATTCTAGCATCATGAACGGTTCTAAAAAACGAGGTTGTATACAAAAGTTATTGAGGTTTGAAATCGTCTAGTAAACTCCAAAAATGAGTTGATCAAGTTTGAATTTTCAAAATTTTGAAAAAATAAAAATAGAATATTCTCTAGAATATTCCACCTGGGCGTATTATAATTCGACAAGTGGAAGTTGAAAGTTGGATGAAGGTTTGAATTTTATTATTGTGGCCAATTAACGGGTGCCACGTGGCAAGCCCGGAGGCTGCCACATGGCCCCACGCCAGTGGAAAATCTGTGTTATAAAAATTTTGGTTATGACTCTACGGGAATCGAACGCTGCTCTATTGGCTAGCAACCCACAGGCTCGACTGGTAGGGATATATGTTATGGCTTATCTTTTATGGGCAATAGATTATATTTTAATTTTGTAGAACTTTTTGCTGGCACAGGTTTCAGGTTGAACAGAGGTGTTCTTTAGTAGTTTTAGGTTCGAGTAAGATTAAGGAGCCATTAGGGCCATCATGGAGAAGGCAGTGTATTGGGCTCTCTTTATCTGTCTTATGTAAATGAATAGCCATCTCTGGTTAATTCATACCTTCTGAAGTTGATTTTACAGAGATTTTGGCCTATTGAGGCTTATTTCCACTTGTACTTACATTTTGAGAAAATTAATACAAACATGGACATGCCATTGGGAGCTGGACTGACAGATGTAGCCTAGGAGGGGTGAACAGCATAAAAAAATTGTTGTATAATGTGATTTTTCAAGTTTAATTTTTGTTCTTTACTAATGTATAATGATAAAAAATTAAAATACTTAACCAATTCTCACACAAAAATCTGATAAAAAAAGCCAGAACTAATTGTTTAACCTACAATATGAAGGAGAACCTTATGCACACATTATCATCTCTGTTTGGATACTTTGCATAGCGTAACAAATATCATCCATTCAGATCAATTTGGTATCAAATCTTAGGTTTTGAGCCTTCAGAGAGCTAGAGTGTTTCTCTATATTGTTCTTGTGCAAGATTTGTTTAACTGTTTGCAACATTTTTTATGCTTACTAGGTGTTGAGGCCTTAGAAATTTGTGACAACAATAAGTGGGATAACCACCCGGTCCAGACCTTAAGACAGGTCCTTTTCCATTTGGGATAGTGTCTCCGACTGGGTATAATGGGACCAGTTTCCTGGAGTTCAGTTTTTGTTTGATTGTTGGGTTTCTCTCAAATGAATTGCATGAAAAATTACTAAAACTAAAAAAAAAATTATTCTAAAATGAAAAACTTTGAATTAAGTCTAATTTAATCTAACCTGGGATAATACTAATTTGATGCAATATAAAATGATATCTATTCAATCTGTGATGATTAAAATCATCACAGTTTTAATAGAATTATTAATTTGTAAGATGATTCTCTTGAAAAATAGTTAATCAAAAGAAAATTAGAAACATATCGCATATATTTGATGATCATATATAAAAAAACCAATTTTTATCTTTATATCATACAATAGCACAACTAATATTTCAGATAAAAAAAATCAATTTCATAGATAATTAATGAAAGCTGGATTCATCACTAATATTCAAAACATAACTAGCATACATGATAATAGTACCAGATGTGTAATGTCCTGTTAATCCAATCAATGATAATAAGCCACATTCAACTCTTCTATCAGTAAGTCTTTCAAAGAATACAAAAGTGCATAAAAAATGATAAAAAAAATGATATATAAATGAAAAAGCCGTGTTCTATTATTTTATCAAGGCATCCACAAACTTACTTACAATTAAGCATTCTTCGCAAATGTTCTCAATAAAATTATGGACCCTTCTATAAATGCGTGAGAAGGGTTTAAATACTAAAGTAACTATAAAATACAATAAAATTATTACAAAAATGTAGAGGAGGTTTCAAACAACCTTTCTCTAAAAGCTTAACTTAAACAATAATCTAGGAATTTTAAACTAACAATCCTAATTTTGCGAATCCTACCCTTCTTTCTGAGTGTGATCACGAAATTGACAAATATATAGCATTGCTTTAAGCTGAGCTGGCTATGATATCCATGATCGAATCTGTCCCTTGAAAATAGCATTTGAGATTATCGACTGAGATCTTTTTTCTGAATCTGTAAGAGACTGAAGAGTTTGATGTTTATGGTAAGGTTTGATTAGAAAATTCCAGTAATTTTCCTGATCAAACTTATTAAATGTTTTGATCATTTCCTCTTGTGTATCTTCTCTTTGTCTCCGCTTTATTTCTACTTCTCTTGTTCCTAAAAACACATCAGATGTGTTTTCTTTAAGAAGTTCTGTTTTAAACAATTGATCACATATAGACTGAATAATCTCATTTGATTTCTTGGATGTCTTGGTCATTTTTTTCTCTGATTGATTAATTTGTGTTCTCCATTATGTGAATAGTAGTACTTTGTGAAGTTTATCTATATGTGGTAGATTAGCTTTCTTTCCTGTTTCTGAAATTTTCCACTGAATGTGTTCTTCGATTTTCTTTTCTAGTCTTTCACATTCCAGTTTATAAATTTCTATTTCTTATTCATTATCTTATTGGAATCAAAATAAGAATAAATCATAGAAGCTTGTTGACAAAACACTTCTTGTTCTTTCTTTAACATGGTGTTTACATCAAGTGTTTCTTTGATGAATTGTTCTAACTGTGGCTGATTCTATAACTTAGCCATTGCTCTCTAGATGTGCTTTCTTTTCATTAAGCTCTATTTGATACTTTTATTTGAGGCTCTTAATATATTCATGAAATTGGACTATGCTTGTTTTGATTTACTCAATGGACTTGGATTTCTCTTCATTTAACAACTGTTTTAATTATTGTACTTTGGCTTCCTTTTGTTTCAACAATAATCTAACCTCAGTAGCTTTATCAACAGTAGCGGTGGCATATGCCCCTACATATTGTGATAACTTGGTTAGATGTTCAGAGGGATCATCTGAGGAATCCTTCCAAAGTAAATTAATTGATTCATCTGTTGGTTTTGGACTTGTTTCATCAATCCTTCTTCTTTTATTTCTTTTAACTACAAAATTGTAGCTAGGACTGTAGAAAATATCTAATGAAGGAATATATTCAATCTGTAGAACTATCTGATCTGTAGGGTAGGTCGGTATGATTACTTTGTCATGCATTGCTGGAAGTCTTTGTAGCAGATTGACAGTCTCAACTATTTTCTGTGAAGGTTCTGGTGCTTGGAAACTTGATGCTTGATCAATATTGGGATTTTCTTTGGGAGTCTTTATTGCTTCAGAAAATTATTCCCATTCATTCATGAGATCTTTTACCTGAGACGCCTTGGGCTGATCTAACATTCTATGACTATGTTGAACTATTTCCAAATTTGATTTTGTCCCATTGTTCCTTGTTTTATCCAGAACTTCTATCTCTTGAATAATTTAGTCAATTTCTAAATTTTCTTTCTTAGATTCAGATTCATTTTCAAATTGATCTGAATTATCAGACTACTACTGTGATTGACCTATTTCATTTTCAGATATAACTTTCATTTCATCATCCAAAATAACACTTGGAGTATTTTTTTCATCTTCAATAGTCAACAAATTTAAAGGAACGTTTTCTAGTCTGTTGTTTCTATAAGATTGAAAATCTTCAGCATCCTCTCGACTTAATTGACTAGAAACGTATTTGATAATATCAGAGAAATTTTCCATGCCTTGGAAGAAGTCATCAAATTCATCTGCTTCCTTTACAAAAGGCTTCATTTCTAACTCTGCGATGTAATTTTTAATCACATCATTAGGATCATATAATCTTCGTGGCATAAATGCCAATTTCAATAACTGAATCTTAGGAGCCTCTTTGAGTGTGTGGCCAATATTATCCAAAGCAAAGGTGCCGCACTGTAGAGGGAAAGTAGGCCAAATAGCCTTTTTACCATCCTTTATCTTTTTTTTGACACCATTAACAAGCTGATAGGATATTTCTTTCGCAAGTAATTTATCTAAAACATAGTAAGGTAAAACATGGGGAGGAGACTAACTCCCAAATACTCTAATATATGTGAAATTTTCTTCGGCAAACCATCTAGCAACTGGAATAATATCTACATTAGCTTCTTAAGAAACCCTAGGAGCCTTTTTGTTGAAAATCATCTGATGTATGGGCAATATGACTCCATAGCAGATTTTATAGAAGTGTAAGTGGAACTCAGAATCCCAAAGTTATATATGGTAGATATGAATCGAGGTAGGGTTTTTGGTGGTCCATTTCCAACGCATGGTAGAAAAATTAGAAGTAAAACCAATAGCGTCCATGACATAAGCAGACATATAAAAAGGAGGTATTTCTCTGAGTAAAACGCTTCTTTTACTCATATATTCAGTTATGTGCTTGGCTAGGTAATTGTATAAAATGTCTGCCCAATTTCAGATAGATGAATTGATGATTGCGTCAATTAGGGGAACCCAATCTCTTGAAAATCTAGTACTACCAGGCTTGGAAAATATTCTACATAACATACCAGTGACATAAAAATAAGGATTAGGAATTTGTGCAATTGGATACGTACCAGACTTATCTGGCTTCAATTTCCCTTCATTGTCCTTCCATTCATTAATGACTTTGATAAGATCTGGATGTTTTTCTTTGAAAGTCTGCACATATTTATTGTTGTATTTCTGATGTGGGGTTGTGTTGTGGTAAAACACAACACCCCCATTTTTAACTTATGTACTTCAAAATAATGGGGACCCTTTCTACAAAATTTTTGGCTAAACACGTTTTAGGATTTTGATTAAGTTAATTATTTTGTAATTTTGTCATTTTTCATTTCTATTGGATTTCTATTTTGATTGTTTCATTGCATCTAGTTTTCCATAATTTTTCCAACGATACTTGTTTCACTTCATTTGGTCAAACAATTTGTAAACGACACTCCTTTTAAGGTTTGATCATTTTCTCACTTGGGTTAAAAAATATGTATAAAGTGTACCAATATTTTAATTCTTATAGTTAAAATAGTTATTTATTGTAAATATTAACCTCACTTCATTTTTATTATTTTTCACCTTTTTCCCAATATCCAAACACTTTAACTAAAAATATATTTAAAACCCATAGTTTAATGCTTTAAATCCCATTTAATCCACACAACCCACTTATTTTAAACTTTCGAAATTTCAATTTTATAGCTTTGCCACCCATTGAACAACCTCATTATACATTACAAACCACCACTTAAAGCCTATTGGTAGGAACCCTTACCTTTTCGCATATCCGCCATCGTAGAAATCTTCAACACAGTCACGTGCTATCCTTTTGAAATTCCGATGCGATATCATGTGAGACCCTTACCTCCCTACCGTCACATCATTCCCATCGTGCATCGCATATCTTACTGTTTTATTGCGAAAACATTTATCACCAATCATTTATGACTTGAATTTGCAGTAAGCCTTTAATTCTTCGATTTTCGATTGACTCCTATCTGTCACGTCACTACCTTTTACTTTCGTCCCTCCGCGATCTTCTGTCTTCTCCCTCTACTCCTCTCTCTCTCCCGTTGTGTGCATTTTTTATATTTTGTGAATTATTAATTAAAATAAACTTTATTATATGATATTATAAATTAATATTATATTTTAATTATAATATTTTTTATAATTTTGATATAATTTGAATTATAATATTAATATAATATTTAAATATTTTAATTAATCAATAACTCTTTTTTAAATTAGTTTATTTTATTTTTAATTAGTTTTGTAATTATAATTAATTAATAGATAATTATAACTTAATTCATAATTATATTATAACTAAATTAAATTAATAATATAATTGAAATTAATCAGAATTAATTAATTAAATATCATAATCTAATTTAAGATTAGAATTTAATTTAAAATTTTGATTTTTTTAGCCCAAGAAACAAAAACTCCAGATTTTTGGCAATTTTAATATACCAACTTTAGAGGCTCATAAATGGAGTTTTACTTGGCGAAATGAGGCCCAAGAAACCTCATTGGAAAGATAAAATGATGGATATTATTCCTAAAGAGCTTTTATTTCTAGATTTGATTATTATTGAGTCTAAAATTTAGCAAAAGATCAAGCTACTAATTTTTCAACAAAACTAATTTTCTGAGTTTTATTTTTTGCATTTTAATTTGCCACAACTTATTATGAGTGCAGATCCATGCATATATGTTCTCTTTGGCCAATTAAATCAGCACAGACATTGAAAGAAATCTTATATTTCCTTTCAATTATTTATTTAATTAAGTTTTAATTTGATTTATTTTAATTTCTAGATTTAACATTTTGATTTTATTTTTACATTTTAATTTTGTTTTTGATTTGTTTTGCAGGAAAACAATTGAGGAGATGAGAGGAAGAAGATCTCAATCAATGATAAGGCTCCAAAAATTTAAAAATATGATTTTGAACCAATTAAAATTGATGGAGCAAAACCAATTTTCAAACAAACTTTCCTATGAAGAAATCCTTTTGTAAATTGTATAAATAGGAGATTGCAAAATGTAATAAATGTTTCTCTCCTTTGCAATTCTGGAATTCTTGATGGCACTATTGTCTAGAGGATTTAGAGGTGTAGGGTGAGAGGAGAGGAATCTCAGATCTGGAGATTATTGAGGTTTCTTTCCTCCCATTCGAGTTGTATAATGAAACTAGTCTCGCACTACCGTAGCCTCGATTTCTGAAAGTAGAAGTTCCTGTATTGTAAAAGACCTGTCAAGAGACCGAAGATGCAAAAAAATGGACTTAATAAATTGGTATTTTTAATACTATAATTTTAAATGCTGGTTTCATTTTTTTGATAATAGGAATGTGTCAATTTATCACATACTATGGTGCACTTCTCATTGGTATGAGTAATTTGCTTCAATTTATGTTATTGTTTTTCTCTCTACTCTTATGGGTTGAATTCTAATTTCGAGTAACAATTTACCTTAAATTTGTCTTATAAACCGATTTATCAATTATGTATTGTTGTGAACTAATTTCTGTATGTTATTATTTAATTATTCAAATTATTGATTAAATGATCAATATCATTTTGAGAACTACTTCCTGAGTGTTGTTGATTAATTATTTCAGTTAAGAGGTCTCTAGATAGAATGTGTTTGGTATTCACAATATCAGTTACTTGAACTACTTCGTTAGGTTGATATTCATTTAAAAAAAACATATTTAAATCTCAATTATTTAAAACATCTTGCTCTTAGTTGGGATAGATCTATATCTGCCTAATTGAGAGAAGATTAAAATAGATTATTTTGATTTCATCTTAGAATAATATTGCATTTAGATTAAATTCTACATCCTTAAAAATTCCTCTTCCAAAAGAGGAAAAACTTTAGTTGTGGCCTGGCTAAGCCCAAATTAGCTTAAGGATCACTTTCTTGCTTGATCAACAAGAGAAATGATCTGATGTCTCTTTCCCATTGGTAGAAAAAAGTCATATTTTAAGCCAATGGAGATTGAGAGAAGGTAACTGGACCTAGTTAAACCAGTCAGAGCCACCATTCCAAATGGAAAAGGAACTGCTTTAAGGTCTGGACCGGGTGGTCATTCCCCATGTTGTTGCAGTGAATTTCGAGGCCTCAACATTTTGGCGCTAGAAGGAGGGCCTCATACTTGTTTTCCTTTGGAGTCTTTGTATTCTAACATTTTATTTTTATTACAATGGCTCCTCTAAAACTTCCAATTTAGAGTTGTATTTTTGGTCCTGCATCTTCCGATACTCCACCAGAAATAGTAAGACACTTGCCTCAAGTAAAGTTTAATCGTAAGATGAATACTCCAGCATTTAATCATGCTTTACAATTCATTCAAAAATTTTCAAATTCTACTTTTCATGAAATTGATGAAGGTATTTTATGTACGATTTTTACTCTTACATTCTTGGCGAAAGCCAGAAACTGGTGTAAATCACTTCCAGTTGCTTCAATCCACACTTGGGAACAATTTATTATAATCTTCCTTTGTAATTTTGATGGATATATCTACAAACAGGTATGTGATGATTTTGAAGATCTACAAAGGTTTGAAGGCGAGTCTTTAATTGATTTTACCATCATGTTTCGTTTAAATTATTTAAAATTTAAAATTGAAGATAAACCTTCGAAAGAAGAATTATTAGATTGGTTTGAACATATTTGCTCTCTTCCTTCCATTCATAATCCATGTGAAATTATTTCAAACTTTGATCAATCTCCTTCTAATTTCATTGACATAAGTAAGAATTCCAAAATTGAGGTACAAACAAATGATGATGAAGAGACCTCTATTGTGTATAATCAATTCCTTAAATTTCTGCACATTTCTTACAGTATTGAGAAAGATCAAGGTGCACCTTCACATTTCCATGAATCTCAGTCAGAAATCTTGGAAAATCTCACTAATAAACCGCAAGAAGATATTAGAAACAATCTTGAAGAAAATATCGCTTTAAAATCTGAAAATAAGTATGCATTAGAATCAGAAAACTAGATCATAATCCGGCAAGTACTAGCAGCGATTAAGTTTGAAAAATGCAATCTTCTGTACAAATTTCTGAATTCTTCATGATGACCAAATTCCAAATTCAAATCAACAAATCAATATTCTTCAAGAAATCATAAGTAGCCAAGAAAATGATTTTAAATATGAAAATTGCAATAAAAAAAATACACCAGAGTTTTCAAATAGAGATATTTTCAAATACATTGTTTCAGATTCATATTTTTCTCTTTATCCTGATAATTTTTCTAATAGTAATTTAACCTCTCTTCACATTAAAGATATTTCAGAAAATAGAGAGGATGATCTAAATGAATTAGCAATTATTTTTTATCAGGATAGAGAATTAATTAATAATCATTTTTCTGGCATTAATGAACATGAGCTTAATATTCTTTCTTGTTTTGACACATTGAAAAATATCGAAAGGAATTCTAATGAATGTATTGAGGTCATTGAGGATATTGATTTGTTTTTTTTACAATTAAATCCTCATGATCAAAGTTAATCACCTGTGAAAATGAAGAATGATCTAATTTAGAAATTGTTCCAAATAGTTCTCATTTTCAAACAAATAATCATACTTATGATTTCAACATTCAAGAAAGCATTCCAATCTATGATTTATATGATGATCAAGCTCACATTCCTATTTAGAGTCATATCATTTTATCTAATTCACAAGTGGGTATCAACAATCATTTTAATTGCATTATTCTACCTAATTCTTGTGAAGAGGAAATTACTTTAAGTCACTCCCAATTGTGTTGTAACAATAATTGTAACACTAGTGTAAACTATGATTCAATTTTGTTATTTTTTCAACATTTATTTTTATTTTCAGATTTATTTTATGTTTTTAGTCCTAGATTCTTAGATACTTTGTGCTGGCATATTAAGAAGCTCGATATTGAACACTCAATTGATGCATTACCTCAAGGGAAAAATGAAGATTCAAATTATAAATGTGAACATCGAAAGTTATTAAACTTCCAATTTCAATTGATGTTCATTCCTTATCAATTAATTCTTACTTCTCAAGAGCAGTGCCAACAAGAGAGTGTATTTTCACTTTATGACCAATAATAAAATTCAATTAATAATCTTCTGTTGGATTTATCGGACTTCCATCCATTTTTCATTGATCAATTTGAAAGACATTTGGAAAGTTTTCCTTCACGGAAGATCATTAATAATTTAGCACTTAAACATAACACTAACAAAATCACATAGACCATTGTTGCTGAAAGATCATTTATACAACCTAGCCTGTCATCTTCTCTTTTAAACCTCTCCCACTCAATAATGGAAATCCATCTAGATTTCTATGATCCAATTGAAATTCAGTTGGAAATGAAATTTCAAGAGAAGGTAACGGTGAATAATCTACTAACAATAAAGATACATTCTCCTTTTAGATTTAGTTTTTGTAGTTTAAATATATTTGCATTTTTACTAATGTTTGACATATACATACATGCATGAATTAAAATGCTTACATGGTTACATTGGAAGTATGACTATACCTGGTCATGTCTCCTTCATTAAGTTAGAAATACGAATAGATTAGTTTTCTTTTTGGTTCACATTTATTTTATTATTTCAGATTTTCAATAAAACAAGTAATGAATCCTATTTCTTTTGAGCATCCCATTTTAGAAAATCAGTCTAGAGAATTTTAGAAAGCTCTTGAATTATCTGATCATACTTATTTGTCAAGCCTTCAATTTTCTTGTTTTTCAAAATTTATATCATTGATCATACATGAAGACATTCCAAGAATTTTTTACCACTTGACAATTTTTGATTCACAAGTAATTTTAAGAAGTCATTTTTACCACTCTTGTCTTCTGATGTAATTTTGGAAAGGATGTAATTTCAGAAAATTCATTACTTAGCATTTTAGATAAAAATAATAAGGTGATACTGAACTTATGCAAATTTTGAGAAAATTTGGGAAAACTTGAAGCTTAAAAGAGGTAAAATATACAATAAAATTTCTTCCAGGTATGTGTTTACAAGTTCATCATCATCTATTGTTTATTTTTCTTTCAAAGGTTGTTTCTTATTTCTATTTTGTTTTGTTTGCAGATCTTCATTAACTCGATTATGCAGATCTGAGATAAGAAAGCAATCAACCCTTGTTTCCAAAATCCGCAACATGTTCAAGGAAGTATTTATGATTTTGTCTGAAATTTGAAGGGTATCTAATTTTGATTATATTTATTGAAATCCTTATAAGAATTAATAAATTGTCGGAAGAATCATATCAGATCATTTTATTTCACAACTCTCTTTATAAGAAAGTTATGATAAATTAATTTTCAATAAAAAATTTCGACATTTAATTTAATTATTAAAGGATTATTTATTATAAAGAAAAGTTAAATCACTCACTTTCTTTTTGAATTGAACACTTTAAAGAAATCATCGACCCCACATATGGCTCATCATATATCACAATTTTCATGTCGAAGGCTTTGAAATGAACATACACCAAATATCTTTGATCTTCTGATATTTTCATTCCCTCCGATTTATGATGATTCTTCTGTCTAATATCACATCATCCATATCACAACTATCTATATCAAAATATTTGATCAGAGGCAACTCTTAACAATTATCGATAGGAAACCTTCGATGCATATCTTATGAATCAATTTCAATACTCTCGCTCATTTTCCGATAATATTATTTCACCAAAATTGTGATGTTCATATAACCCGAACATGATATTACATTTAAATCCTCTTTATATATAGATATCACATCCATTTATAAATCACAAATTTGGTAGAGGTATATATTTAAAATTTCCAATGTCCCGGATCCAATATAAAATTAAAATTCATATAATAAAAATATTGGGTCTGTTCTTCATCGCATATCGGCGCATCGACGAAATTACATTTTGCATATCGGCAATTTTAGCAGTTATTGTTAAAACCCTCACTCGGTAAGGTATATTAGTTGTGATGCAATAAATGACAAGGTAAGGATATTGCGATGTGATGATACACATATCACATATTGCACGAGATAAGTAATATGTTAAACGATAAAAGTTGCAACGAGTGATGTGGAGTTTGCTGTGAATTGAGAAATCATAAAATCGCAGAATAACAAAAGTGCTAAGTTTCGAAATCTGTAAGAGCATAAATTATAAAAGGTGTGAAGTGAAAACATGTGTGATTGGTCACCATTTGTATGAGTTATAAAATCAATGTCCCGCACATATATTTTGATATTTGCAGTCACGTTGTATCAGTTTCTACCGCATTTTCATTATAGCAAGAATTATATTGGCATTTCATTTCATTCACAAGTTTTAATCTCCCGATATGATGATTCTCCAATATTGCATTCATCGCTTCGCAGTTTCCCATTGCACATGCTCATCTTGCCACATTTTCATCACAACAATTATATCGCATTGTTAAACTCAAATGAAGCTTTGTCTTCAAGATCTTTTGATCTGATAAACTTTAATATTTGACTTTCCACCATTTTCTTTTGTTATATATATAAAATTCTCAATCACATATTGAAAAAACTAGAAGTCACAGATTTTAAGTTATGCATGGAAAAGAATCTCGTGATGCGAAAAATTTAGCAAAGCAATGTACCAATGATTAATTCAATTTTTTTATTTTCTTTTATTATGAATTCTTTTCCATACTTGTCATGTAGAGATTCAAATCCTTTTATATACTATTACATTATTCAGGATTTTGAATCAAATTTAATACTTTGGGGCTGATATAAATTCAGAATGGAAGAATAAAAAAGAACATTCATCATTTCAATTCATAAAGAAGCACATATTCACCCTCATTTCTGATGGATTCGATTTATTTCTGATTCCTTGAACATGAAACATTGCCTTCTTTTAGTTTACTGCAATTTTTATTTTAGATTTAATAAATAATGATTTTGGGTCAATAAAACTTCTTCATGCTTTTAATTATAATTAAAGAAAGAAGTTAACTTGCATTGGAGAAAATAATCTTTCTCACGTAATATTAAATATAGTTCTTCAATGGTATGTTTCATATGCCCACTTTCATTTATTCACATTTATTCATTTTTGTTATAGTCTTTTCTGATCTTGAACTCTATTTCTATAGGTATTCATGAATCATTCGCACCTCTACCAGATCAATTTAAAAAAAAAAAAAAAAATTGCTCTTTGAGATTCTTGAGAGAAGCAGTAATGATCCTCATCGAATCAGCTAGATTAGGGATTTTCTGAACCTTTAGTCTATTTTTTTAAAGCATTAATTTTATTAGAAAATAGTTAAGATGCTTTTATGCAGGTTTTTCCTTGAAAAATAAAATTTTCAACAAACAGAAACTTCTCATTCAACATATTATCTATTATCACTGTTATTCACCTTCTACATTTTGAGAGCCTCCTTTTTATATAACTCTATAAGTTAAAAAAATTTAAAATCTCAACATTGGAATGAATGTACATATGCTTATTTTATTTTATAAATATTGTTGAGAAATTCATATAAGCGATCTTGTTAGAGTTAGCTTTTAAATTTTGTTTTTCTTTCAATATTTTCTTTCTTCATTTTTATTTGCTGATTTCTTTTTTTACTTTAGTTTAGGAATTATTTTCCTTCTGTTTTTAGTTTTGATTTTATTTTGGTGACTTTATCATGATTTATGTGAAAGGAATTTTTTTTACCTTACAGTTGTTGACATACATGGGAAATCTTTTACTCTATTCATTTAAGTGAATTTCATTTATCATTAAAGGCATATCTTTATGGAACAATAAATCCATCTTGCTTTAAAATATTTTCTATGGAGGAACACACATCCTTTCTAAGTGATTGAGTTTAATTTTTCAAGGAAAGAACTGATTTGAGTTTAATTCAATGAATCTCTCCCAGCCCTCCACTTAAAAATCCTCTAGTTTGTAGTTGCAGGGAAAGAATTTGGAGCAAACATTATGAAAGTAATATGTCCATTAAACATAAAATCTCTATTACCATCTCACCTCTTTCACTCAAATACATCATAAATAAAAAGCTTGCAAATGCGCTTATCAAAAGAGTGATAAAAAGAGGAGACATGGGAAATACAAGTAAACCCATCGGGACTATGGATGCTCACTCGCAGCGGGACTAGGCTTGTATGGTATAAAAGACAACTTCGCCAAGGTACTATTCAGGCTTACTGGAAATGAATCAATGTCAGAGACAATCACAAAATGGATATATGCTTTATCAAAAACTCTTATCTCTACCTTATTCTATTTTTCACATGAGGAAAAAAATAAAATAAATAAATAAATAAATTCCCTAAATTTGGATTCATCACTTTTACTCAAGTCTGTTTTAAGTCATTATCTTTACAAACTCATATTGCTTAATCTATTTATGTGGGACCTATGGAAATGGTTTACTATTAGACGATTTCGTGATTTCCATTATTTTTAACCTTTGGGTAAATTTAAGTTCATTATCTTTAATCAGAGATAACTGGTTCTTCTCCCGCATGTCGCCATTGTTGTGGTAAAACACAACCCCCCATTTTTAACTTATGTACTTCAAAATAATGGGGACCCTCTCTACAAATTTTTTGGCTAAACACCTTTTAGGATTTTTATTAAGTTAATTATTTTGTAATTTTGTAATTTTTCATTTTTATCGGATTTCTATTTTGATTGTTTCATTGAATCTCATTTTCCATAAGTTTTCCAATGATACTTGTTTCACTTCATTTGGTCAAACGATTTGTAAATGACACACCTTTGAAGTTTTGATCATTTTCTCACTTGGGTTAAAAAATATGTATAAAGTGTACCAATATTTTGATTCTTATAGTTAAAATAGTCATTTATTGTAAATATTAACCTCACTTCATTTTTATTATTTTCACCTCTTCCCAATATCCAAACACTTCATAAATAAAACTATATTTAAAACCCATAGTTTAACGCATTAAATCCCATTTAATCCCCAAAACCCACTCATTTTAAACTTTCTAAATTTCAATGTTATAGCTCTGCCACTCATCGAACAACCGCATTATACATTACAAACTGCCGCTTAAAACCTATTGGTAGGACCCCTTACCTTTTCACAGATAGGCCATCACAGAAATCTTCAACATAGTCATGTGCTATCCTTCCGAAATGCCGATGCAATATCATGTGGGACCCTTACCTGCCTACCGTCACATCACTCCCATCGCGCATCACATATCTTACTATTTTATTGTGAAAACATTTATCACTAATCGTTTCTGACTGCGATTTGTGGAAAGCCTTTAATTCTGCGATCCGTGATTGACCCCTACCTGCCACAACACTTAATTTTACTTCTGTCCCTCTGCGATCTTCCATCTTATCCTTCTACTCCTCTCTCTCTCACGTGGTGTGCATTTTTTATATTTTGTGAATTATTAATTAAAATAAAATTTATTATATAATATTATAAATTAATATTATATTTTAATTATAATATTTTTTATAATCTTAATATAATTTGAATTATAATATTAATATAATATTTCAAATATTTTAATTAATCAATAACTCTTTTTTTAATTAGTTTATTTTATTTTTAATTAGTTTTGTAATTACAATTAATTAATAGATAATTATAACTTAATTTAGAATTAGATTATAACTAAATTAGATTAATAATGTAATTTAAATTAATTATAATTAATTAATTAAATATCATAATCTAATTTAGGATTAGAATTTAATTTAAAATTTTGATTTTTTTAGCCCAAGAAACAAAAATTCCAGATTTTTGGCAATTTTAATATACCAACTTTAGAGGCTCATAAATGGAGTTTTACTTGCCTAAATGAGGCCCAGGACAACTCATTAGAAAGATAAAATGATGGAGATTATTGGTGAAGAGGTTTCATTTCCAGATTTGATTATTTATTGGGTCTAAAATTAAGCAAAATATCAAGCTACGATTTTTTCAACAAAACTAATTTTCTGAGTTTTATTTTTTGCATTTCAATTTTCCGCAACTTCTTATGAGTGCAGATCCATTCACCTATGTTCTCTTTGGCCAATTAAATCAGCACATACATTGAAATAAAGCTTATATTTCCTTTCAGTTATTTATTTAATTAATTTTTAATTGGATTTATTTTAATTTTTAGATTTAACATTTTGATTTTATTTTTGCATTTTAATTTTTTTTTTATTTGTTTTGCAGGAAAACAATTGAGAAGATGAGAAGAAGAAGATCTCAATCAATGAGAAGGCTCTAAAAATTTTAAAATAAGATTTTGAACCAATTAAAATTGATGGAGCAAAACCAATTTTCAAACAAACTTTCCTATGAAGAAATCCTTTTGTAAATTGTATAAATAGGAGATTGCAAAATGTAATAAATGCTTCTCTCCTTTGCAATTCTGGAATTCTTGATGGCACTATTGTCTAGAGGATTTAGAGGTGTAGGGTGAGAGGAGAGGAATCTCAGATCTGGAGATTATTGAGGTTTTTCTTTTACATTCTGAGTTATGTATAATGGATAGAGTCTCGCACCACTATAGCTCTGATTTTGAAAGAAGAAGTTCAGGTATTGTAAAATACTGTCAGAGACCGGAGCTGGAGAAATGGACTTAATAAATTGGTACTTTTAATACTATTATTTTAAATTTTGGTTTCATTTTTCTGATAACAGGAATGTGTCAATTTACTCGCATACTTGTGCACTTCTGTCGGTATGGGTAATTTGCTTCAATTTATGTTATTATTTGTCTCTACTCTTATGGGTTGAATTATGATTTCTTAGTAACTATTTACTCATAAATTTGTCTTATAAAACT
Source organism: Pinus albicaulis (assembly GCA_034641835.2). NCBI lineage: Eukaryota > Viridiplantae > Streptophyta > Pinopsida > Pinales > Pinaceae > Pinus > Pinus albicaulis. The sequence goes on from CM076575.1 coordinate 1,410,352,289, forward strand.
GATTTATCAAATAGTGATATGTTGTGAACTAATTTCTGCATGTTATTGTTTAATTATTCAAGTTACTGATTAAATTATCAATATCATTTTGAGAACTACTTCTTGAGTGTTGTTGATTAATTATTTAATTTAAGAGGCCTCTAGATAGAATGTGTTTGGTATTCACAATATCAGTTAATTGAACTACTTCGTTAGCTTGATATTCATTTAAAACAAACATATTTAAATCTCAATTATTTAAAACATATTGCTCTTAGTTGGGATAGATCTATATCTTCCTAATTGAGATAGGATTAAAATATTTTCTTTTGCTTTCATCTTAGAATAATATTGTATTTAGATTAAATTCTACATCCTTAAAAAATCCTCTTCTGAAACAGGAGAAACTTTTTTGTGGCATGGCTAAGCCCAAATTAGCTTAAGGATCACTTTCTTGCCCAACCAGCAAGAAAAGTGATATGATGTCTCTTTCCCATTGGTAGAAAAAAGTCATGTTTTAAGACAATGGAGATTGAGAGAAGGTAGCTAGACCTAGTTAAACTAGTTGCAGCCACCATTCCAAACGGAAAAGGAATTTCTTTAAGGTCCGAACCGGGTGGTCATCCCCCATGTTGTTGCAGGGAATTTCGAGGCCTCAATAGGTTGGTAGGTGATACATTGCTGCTAAATCCTCTGCTTTGAAAGAAGCTATAGTTTCTCCTCTCGCATTCTTGAACATTCTATCTTCAATGTTTAAGTGGTCAATTGCCCACTTAACCATGTCTGTATAAGGAAGAATCTTTGATCTCAGAGCTATCCTATGAATGTATGAGCATGCAACGTCAAAAAGGGTTGCATCAGAGGTAGAATCAGTGCCTATTGCAGAAACTTTGTTTATCACCCTTGGTCCTTCGTCTTCGAAGAGTTTACATATTTCCTCCCATGTCGAACTATCGTAGTCTTTTATACAAACGGTGTTTGAAAATAATGAAGACATATATGTGTCTTATATGGATGAAGTTTGAGAAATTTCTTTTCCCCTTTTGCTCATTTTGAAATTCTTCAATCTAGTAATTGGTTTCATGAGAGTGAAGTGAATTTAACACATAAGGAGTATTATGAGAGTAAATCAATCATTTACATCAAACACATGCCAGAAGATGTCAATCTATCAATCATCTTTCATAATTCCTAATTTAATATTGCACATGGATTTGCACATAAGATTTAAATTCGTTAAGGTATTAAATTCCATTTGATATGACACAAGCTGTTTTCACACGCTGAATTCATTTAATACGCAAATTGCAATCATTCCTTATAATATTTCGTGATGCTTGACCATTAAAGAATACAAAATGAAATCTGTGCAAATTGCAGATCACATCTTTTATAGGATAGAGTTTGAGTATATATTATAAGTTGCGCACAATGCGAAATGCGAAAAACTTAAAGTGACCGCGATAGTGAAAGATTTTATATTTCCTGGTTTATTTGCTTGTCGGGTCCATGGGTATCCAACTTATATCATTTACTTCTTAAAGCTTCATTGATTAAATAAAGTGCGATGCGAAAAGGAAAATAAAATAAAACGATGATTTAATGTTTTTACAAGGGTTTTTTTTAATTATTTCTTTGGAAAGGCTTCGAGCGCATTTCGCAATTCGCATATTTTACGTTTTATAATTATTTTTGAAATAAGATATGTAATATGCGATGCGATTTTAAGGAAAAAAAAATGATTTTCCAAGTGTTTTTTTTTAGGAAATTATGAAAATAATTTCCTACTTATTTCTAAAGGGTCCCTATTTATAGTAATATAAATGGGGGTTGTTTTATAGCACAACAATTGGCGATTCACTTGGATGAACCAAATGTCTCTGATAATTTTTTTAAAAATTCTAAACCTTTTTGAAAATAAAATTATTAAAGGAATGAAATTTCAAATAAATAATATCTCTGCCAAGCATTGAAAATTTCTTTTATTCATTATTCATGAAAATTCCTCTATAAAGATATAAGTATGAAAATATATATCAGTCCTTACTTATTTTAAAAGGATAAAGTAAATAACCTTTACAAATCAGCTTTATATAAATTTACTCTTTTATTATAGATAGAGCCTCTGTTCCAATAGGAAATTTTAAGCTTTTGGCAGGGTTACCTTTTACCCAGCTATGATCCATTTTCCCATCCAGTATTTCTTATAATCTTCATAAGTAAATTCTAATTTATGAGATTTTTTTTTTACATATTTTTATCTACTTAAAAGCCATTGTCTTAGCTTGGTAACCAAATAATGACAATGTCATTCACAAATAGAAATTAAACTGATCAAGCTGGCTCTTGATGAGACCCTTTGTCTTTATGATATAATCTCAAGTCATTAAACTGTTTTGGTAGATAGTATTAGTAATGTCAGTTTAACTATTTCTTTATGAACATGGTAAACAAGCTCGTGATGAGACTTATTATCTTTTAAGTTTTTCTTCAAATCATATCTTTTTATTTTCTTTTGAATTCCTTTTGAAAATTTATAAGATTTTCCGGATGGGATGAATCATAGGTCTTTTTAAGATACTGGATGATAATGTCAAGTTTTAGATTGCTTTTCTGCAAGAAGGTTTCTTACTATATTAATTTTTCTTTTCCTTACTGATAAAAGAATATTCATGATATATAAAAATGAGAGTTCATAAAAAAAAATAGCTGTTTTATTGAAATTTCATTTTTTAGAAAGATAAAATCAATATGTCTCTCTAAATATTTCGATTTTCCTTAAATTTTCATTTTTTATAAGTGAAAAGAAAAATTAGAAGAAAGTCATCTGAGATTTTTTTTGAAAGGCCAACTATCAGTTCTAAGCAAGCTTTTATTTTTACAAGAAAAACAAAATATTTTAATATACAAGGATAGAAGGGGTTACCTCCTATGAGAATTTTTTTTTCAAAATGTGCCCATTAACAGGCAAAGAATCCTTTTTGCCTGAAAAATCTTGTAACAGAAATGTTGATGGGCCTATTTCTTCAATTATTTGAAATGGACCTAGCCAGAGTTTTTGAAACTTTATGTGTTTACCCTTTTCCTCATGCACTTTGTCCCATTTCAATACCAAATCACCAATTTGAAATTTATTTAGACCGACAGAAGTTGAATCAAATGAGGATTTTATTATTTGTTGATGATGAATATGAGTTTGTTTGGATTTTTCTCTTCCTTCTTCTAAATTAAGACTTTGATCTTGTCTATGTTGAAGGGAAGATGAAGGATTTTCATCAATAAAATGCACTAAAGAAAATGATGGTATTTTTACGTTTTTGGGTATAAATGTTTCTTTCCCATAAACTAAGACAAATGGAGAAGTACCTATTGAGGCTTTCTGGGTGATTCTATCTACCCAAAGAGCAAATAATAGTGCTTTGTGCCAATTTTTATGATTTTTTTCTATAGTTCGTTTGATGATTCTGATAAGGTTTTTATTTTTAGATTTAGCTAATCCATTACCTTGTGGATAATATTTAGCTGAGTATTTTAATTTGAAACTAATTTCCAAAGAAAATTATATCATGGCATTTCTGGAAAAGTAAGATGCATTATCAAATATCAAAGCTGATGGGAGACGAAATTTGGTGATTATGAGTTGATCAATAAAATCTGTAATACTTTGTGTATTAAACACATTTAATGGGATATCTTCTACCCATTTTTTGAAATAATCAGTTGCAGTAAGAATATACTTGTACTGTTTTGAAGAGTTAGGAGTTATTTTACCTATAATATCTAACCCCCATTGTTCAAACGGTTGTTGGATTGTTGTGAAGCCAACTCCAAAAATAAAATAAAAGAGATATCAACACCTTAGAAATAAGCCACTTCGAGGGGGAAACCTCCAATACATTACATGAATGAACAATTCTTGGATGATACAAATTACAAAACCTCCTTTCTATATATAGGAGTCCATGGGGCCACAATGTAATCCTAGCTGACTTAACAATAATAATTTAAGGGCACAATAATAACAATATGGGGGTTACAGGGGTACAATAACAACAATAAGGGGGTTACACTAACAACAATAAGGGACTATACTAGTAATATAGGGACCTAACATGCCCCTCTCCTTCAAAAAAGTGTTGTCCTCAACGCTTGAGTAGCTCTGGGTGCTTCTGTATAAAATTCTCATCCTCCCATGTAGAATCTTCAGTGGGTAAGTTCTTCCACTTGATGAGATACTCTGAAATTGATCAATTCCATAGCTGTCGAGTTCTTGTTTCCATGACCGCTTCAGGTTCCAATATGATTTTTCCTTCCTCATCAAGTTCTGGAAATATTGTTTGAATTGGAATATTTTCACCTATAACCTTCTTTAAGCATGAAACATGGAAAACTGGATGTACTCGCGAAGAAGCAGGAAGCTCCAATTTGTATGCCATAGTACCAATCTTTTGCAACACCTTGTAAGGACCATAGTACTTTGGCGATAATTTATTATCCTTCTTAGCTTGCTTGAGGGACATTTTTTTGTATGGTTATAGCCGTAAAAATACCCAATCTCCTACATCAAAACTTCTCTCGCTGCGATGTTGATATGCCTGTTGTTTCATTCGATTTTGTGCCAAATTCAGGTTATCCTTCAAGGGTTGGAGAACTTCCTGATGATGCTCGATGTGATCTTCCACTGCTTGAACCTTCGAATTTTCTTTTAAAGATGATGTGATGGATGGTGGATGATATCCATAAAGTGCCATAAATGGGGTCATTTTTGCTGCAGTATGGAAGGAAGTGTTATACCATCATTCAGCGAGAGGTAACCACTTGACCCATTGTGTTTGTTTATCAGATACAAAACAATGAAGATATCCTTCCAAACATTTATTTACTATCTCAGTTTGACCATCAGATTGAGGATGATAAGATGAGCTATGATCTAATTGAGTACCCAAACAAGAAAATAACTTCGTCCAAAAATTTCCAGTAAAAATGGGATCTCTGTCGCTCACAATAACCCTTGGGTTTCCATGTAGCTTTTGAATTGTGTCCATAAATTTAGTAGCAACTATACTTGCTTTAAATGGATTAGATAATGCACAAAAGTGTGCATACTTGGTAATTCTATCAACTACCACCATGATGACACTCTTTCCTTCGGACTTAGGTAAACCTGTGATAAAATCCATTGAAATATCCTCCCAATGTTGAATTGGAATGGATAAGGGTTGTAGAAGTTTCGGGGTCTTAATTGTCTCAACTTTATTCTGCTGAGAAACCAAACATTCTGCCACAAAATTTTGAATATCAGATTTAAGGCCATCCCAAAAAAATTATTTCTTCACCCTATGGTAAGTTTTTAAAAATCTTGAGTGTCCTCCAGAAGGAGAAGTGTGCAATTCCAAAAGAATATTTTGTTTTAGTTGGGAATTTTTACAAAGATATAAGTGATCTTTGTACCATAAAGAATCATTTTTCCAACTAAATATATCATATGTACTAGGATCTTGCTGCAACTTTTGAATGAGTGTCCATACTTCTTTTTCCTTCTTCCATTCATCTCTTTCTTCGGTTACCCAATCTGGTTGGATAATATAAATGGCACAAAGCAATGCTTCCACCTCTTCATTCTTTCTTGAGAGTGCATCTGCAACAACATTAAGCTTCCCTTTTTTGTATATTATTTCAAAGTCATAACCTAACATCTTTGTGACCCATTTTTGCTGCTCTTCTGAATATAGTATTTGTTCCAAAAATTGTTTAAGACTATCATGATCAGTTTTTACCTTAAGGTGTCTTCCCATTAGGTAAGTTCACCATTTATTTAGTGCATGCAATATTGCTAACATTTCCTTCTCATAAATAGGTTTATGTAAATACTTTCCTTTGATTGGACAACTTTCAAAAGCAATGGGTCTTCCTTCCTGCATTAAAAAAATACCAATTCCATTTCCTGAGGCATCACATTCGACAATAAAGGTTTTTGTGAAGTCTGGCGTGGCTAAGATCAGTGCTAAGCACATTGCCTCTTTAAGATGTTCATAGGCCTTAGTTGCTTCAGGAGTCCATGAAAATGCATCTTTCTTCAATAATGTTGTTAGAGGTGCTGTTATTCTCCCATAATTCTTAACAAACTTGTGATAATACCATGTTAACTTGAGAAATCCTTGCAACTGCTTTATGGTCATGGGGAATTTCCATTCCTTAATGGTTTTAATTTTGTTAGGGTCTACCTTAACACCCTTGTGAGATACAATATGACCCAGATATTCCACCTCTTGTACTCCAAAGAAACATTTGGATGTTTTTGCATATAATTGTTTCTCCTGCAATAGTTTGAGTACCCTGTCAACATGTTCAACATGATCCTTCCAAGACCTACTGTAGATTAGTATATCATCAAAAAAATACTAGCACAAATTTTCTAAGGAAGGGTTTGAAAATGGAATTCATCAACCCTTGAAATGTAGAACGTGCATTGGTAAGGCCAAAAGGCATGACCAAAAATTCATAATGACCCTCATGAGTTCGAAATGTTGTTTTTGGAATATCTTCAGTCTTCACTCTAATTTGATGATATCTTAAACGAAGATCCAACTTGGTAAAATAAATTGCTCCATGTAATTCATCTAATAATTCATCAATCACAAGAATGGGAAATTTATCTTTAATGGTGAGCTTATTGAGCTCCCTATAATTCGGAAACATGTACCATGATCCATCCTTCTTACGTACCAATACTACAGGAGAAGAGAAAGAACTTTGACTAGGTTTAATTATACCCGCCTCTAACATTTCTGCAATCATACGTTCAATTTTTCTCTTTTGGACATAAGGATATCTATAAGGCCTGATGTTTGGAGGAACACTTCCTGGAATCAAATGAATAGCATGATCATGATCACGAATAGGTGGGAGTCCTTTGGGAGTTTCAAACACCTTGGAATGATTGTCCAAGACTTGTTCGAGATCTACAAAAATAGATGATTTTGATGTTGGAACTTCTAGTTAGCATAATTGTGCAGTTATGCCTCGTTGTTCTTTCTTTAGAAGCTTTTTCATGACATTATATCTTATTATCTTTCATGGCTTCCTTGCAATACCCCGTAATTTGACTTCCTTTCCTTCTGAAAAAAATTTCAAGAAAAGTTCTTGAAAATTAAAATCTACCATCCCCAAAGATTGTAACCTTTGTACTCCTAGTACAACATCAGCACCTCCCATAGGAATGGAAATAATTGGACTATTCAATACATATTCCCCCATGGTTAGCTTTATATTATGGAATTTTCCCGAGCAATTTATAGTTCCTCCATTTTCAACCATCACTTGAAATTCTGGTGCCGGGTATAGGAAACACTTCAATTCCTTTGATACCTTACAATGTTTAAAATTATGGGTGCTACCTAAATCAATCAACACTATTAAATTTTTCTTCTTGATATGTCCTTCTATCTTGAGAGTTTGAGGAGTGGTAATTCGTTCCAATCCATTACACGATATGGTCGAACTCATTTATTCCTCTTCTAGAGCTGATTCGTGGTGTATATCCTCTTATTTTTCATTTTCTTCTTCCTCTTCACAATCTATGTAAAATAATTTCTTCTCAGCACACTTAAGACCTTTAGTGTATTTTCTATCACAACTGTAGCAAAGCACTTTTTCTTTTTTTTCTTCCAATTTTTGTGGTGCCAACCTTGTAGGTTGTGGAAATATAGGCATAGCAACAGTTCCTTCTTTATAGAAGTGAGTGGTAGGCTTCCTTGTCACCATAATTTTACATTCAATTTTTCTTGCCAACCTAAATGCCTTCTCCAATGAATCAGGTTCCAAAATGCAAACTTCATGTTGGATGTTATCCTTTAAAGTACCTATGAAGAGATAAATCTTGTGTTCCTCTGGAATATCAGTTACCCTTATATTCAATTTTTGGAAGTCCTCAATGTGCTCCCCCATTAAACCCTTTTGTTTGACATTTATCAATTGGCTAAAGAAGGTATTTCTCTTTTTATCCTCGTAATGTGCTATCATTTCCTCCATAAAAATTGACCAAGTGACAATTTTTTTACGGGAGCAAAGCCATTGATACCATACAAATGTTTTTTTTTCTAAATGTAAAGTTGCAATACATACCTTTTGTGTGTTTTGCACATTATGGAGATCAAAACATTGCTCCATCTGTAGTATCCATGTTACAGGATACTTTCCATCAAACTTCCTCATATCCATTTTTGGAATATGGTGGTTCTTCCCGCTAACATTAGAGTTTATGAAGTCACGATTAACATTTATTTTGTTCTCATCATGAGTTTCCTCCACTATCTTTTCACCATTAGGAAACATTTCTTGTATCAACTTTGTCAAACCTTCCATGTTTTATTTTAGATCATTCTTCATGTTTTCCATGTTGTCTTTCATTTTTTCATCGATCTTAGCTTCCATGTCATCCATCTTAGATTCCATGCTAGCTTCCATGCCATCTATCTTAGATTCCACGCCTTTATTAAAACCATCCATATTATTTTTCAAACCATCCATCTTCACTTCCACGCCTTTCTTCAAAACTTCCATTTCATTTTTTGTTGCTCTTTATGAGAGCGAAATTTGGTGCACTTGCTCTTGTAATTTTGATAGATCATGTTTCAATTATTCATCTTTATGAGTCATAGTAGAGCCTTCTAAAGGCTTAATGGGTGTTGAATTATTTTTATGGGGCATTTTTTAGAACCCAATACTGATATCTATTCTACAATATTCCCTTGGAATCAATTCAAATTGATTCTTCAAACAATACTTATGTAATTCAGAAAAAAAAATACACACCTTTTCCTTGCTTTTGAGGAGCTTGATATCGAAATTGGATTATCTCCGTGATTGAGGCTCTTCGATATCTGAAATTTTTGACCGAGGTAGCCTTTTGAATTATCTTTCTAATGCCATAGGTCTGACTTGATTTGGATTCTCCAAGACAAAGTTATGTCCAATCTCCCACAATGACCTAGTTATGGACTCGTTCAGTAAAGTGAAATTGTACAACTTGCAACGTGTCACTGTTTTCTCTTTTAGCTCTGATATTGATAGAAAAGAAGCTAAATTTCGTGTAATTGTGACCACTTTTTACGGCACTCCAATCCAATGCTCAGAGAGAGAGTTATGAAGATTTTCCCACGATCAGCTCTTTGAGATGAAATTAAGGAGCCTGAAAAAGCACTACGTTCCACAGATCATATCTCCACAAACATTGTGAATCAAGCTCTAAAATTTTGCGATACATTTCCTCTGGATTTCAGCTTCACGCCCTAAAAATTTCAGATTCTGAACCTTCGTAGAAAACAAGTTATAGCACAAATTCCACGGTGACCTATTTATATTAAATTGAGGAGCCTGCAAAAAGACCTAACTTCCACATATCATATCTCTGACAATATTGTGAAACAAGATCTGAAATTTTGTGAAGATGTTCCTCATAATTTCAGCTTCGCACCCAAAAATTTCAGCTTCTGAAACTTGGTAGAACAAAAGTTATAGCAAAAATGCCATGATGACTTGTTGGGAGCAGCGAAACTCTAGAATCCAAAGCTCTGATACCAAATGTGGTGAAGCCAAGTCCAAAAATAGAAGAAAAGAGATATCAAGGCCTTAGAAATAAGCCACTTCAAGGGGGAAACCTCCAATACATTACATGAATGAACAATTATTGGATGACACAAATTACAAAACCTCCTTTCTATATATAGGAGTCCATGGGGCCACAATTTAATCCTAGCCGACCTAACAATAATAATTTAAGGGCACAATAATAAAAATATGGGGGTTATAGGGGTACAATAATAACAATAAGGGGGTTACACTAACAACAATAAGGGACTATACTAGTAATATAGGGACCTAACATGGATATTTACTGGTTGTAGTGGAAATGCTGCTTTCCTTTCTCTTCCCGCTGCAGTTTTATATACTTTACATTTTTTTGCATATTCATGTGAATATTTAAATAGAGTTGGCCAATAGTAATCAACATGCAATATTTTATGAGCTGTGGTGTTTCCTCCGAAATGACCTCCAGCTGGTCCATCATGCAATTTCTGCATTACTTTTTCAGCTTCAGTTTTTTCTAAACATCTCAATAATACATAATCATAATTCTCCCTAAATAACACATCATCTACGAGTTGATATTGATTTTATTTAAGCCTAAGAGCACACTTTGATGTATAGTTGACATATAATGAAGCATATCCATTTTTAAAGAAAAATTTCAGATCATCATATCGTGACTGAGAATCATTTAGGCTTACCTCGAACAATTGTATTTCATTTGATTGATCTTCTTCTGTTGGTAAATGAGAGGCTCCAGTTAACATCCTGCAAAGACCTTGTCCTTTAACAATTTTAGCACGATGTATATCTACATCATATTATTGAAGTGCATTAACCCGATTTTCTCTCTTCTCTCCTACTTCTCATTGGATTAATAATTGCCTTACTGCTGAGTAAGGTACTATTATTTTAGTATGGGTTTTTAAGAGAAAAGGTCTAAAATGTTTCAAAGCTTTAAACACATCATAAGCTTGTTTTTCCACAAATGAATAATTTAACTCAACACCTTGGAGGGTAGAACTAAAAAACGCAATCGGTGTTTCAATGCTTTGATCATTTAACTGTGTCAAAACTGCTGCGTATGATGTATCAGAAGAAAATGTATATAATATAAATGATTTAAGAAAATCAAGAGTTGTTAAAGAGGGAGCTTCAATGATGAATTTTTTAATCAACTCAAAAGAATTTATCTCTTAATTTCCCCATTTAAAAATTAAAATTTTCTTGATCATTTATTGTAGGGGTAAGATGATTTGGGAAAAATCGGGAACAAGCCTTTTTACAAAATTAATTTGTCCTAAAAATGATTGCATCATTTTTTTTATTATGTGGTAAAGGGATGTTTTCAATTTCTTGAATCCTATCAGGGTCGATATGGACTCCTTTTGTAGAGACAATGAACCCTAATAATTTACCTTGTGATAAGGTGAAATAAAATTTTTTAGGATTCAAGGAAATGTCATATTTTATACATCTTTCAAAAATATATTTTAGGTGATTAACATGATTTCTTCTATGCTTAGAATAAATAGTAATTTCATCTAAATATATAACAACCGAGCTATTGATTAGTCCTCTAAAAGCTATATCCATAGCATGTTGAAATGTACCACCAACATTAATCAACCCAAAAGGAATTTTTTGGTATGCGTATGTTCCCCACATTGTTTTGAATGTTGTATTTAATCTATCATCAGGGTGTACCATGATCTGATTATATCTTGAAAATCCATTGAGAAGAGACATCAATTCAGATCATGCAACTGACTGTAATATCTGTTCCATGGTGGGTAAGGGGAAATTATCTTTCTGACAAGCTTTATTCAAATTTCTAAAGTCTATGCAAATCCTAATGTCTCCATTCTTTTTTCTAATTGGGACCATGTTTGACACCCATTTTGAATGTCTAATAGGAAAAATGACTTTGGCTTTCAGCATTTTATTTAATTCAGATTTAGTTTGATTTTCTAAGTTCGGATGAATTTTTCTAAGTTTTTGTTGAACATGCTTATCATCTGAAATCATAGGTATGGTATGCTGAATTATGGAAGTATCATTTGTTTTAAGATCTGAATAATCCCATGCAAAGATATCTTTATATGTTTTCAACAATTTAATGAATGACATCCTTTCTTCAGGTTTTAAACCAAGACCTAAGTTGATGTTTTGAGGTTTTTCTGGTGTACCAAGATTAATCAATTCAAATTTTAAAGTAGAACTTTTAGTTTTTGAATTGGTCATCTTCTTAAATCTATCTTTCAAATCATAGAGATCTTCCATTTTAACTACATATTTGGGAATTGGATTAGTATTTGGTTTATCTTCAATATGTAAATCATGTTCATGTTCATCTACGATTTGACCTTCATAAGCTTTGTTTTATGTAATAAAGTCTACTATATCTGCATCATTGTTAAATACTCTCTAATTTGTTACATTATCAGGAATGGAAGGCCTAAAAATTAACTCAATTGAAAATCTATTTGGGCTAAATTTTTCAGATGGTATAAGTCAAGATGATACATTAGCAAGTAAATCAACACTTGCATTTTGTAATCTAGGAACTGTGGAGATATTAAATGCAGTAAAATGGGAAGTAAGACTCTAAACTAAAGTTTGATAATGTTTAAAATTTCTAGAAATAAAATGAATTGTATTTCTGACTCGTCTAACAATTATTTCAGAATCTCCATATACTTGAAAATATTTAACATTCAATCCAATAGCTTTCTGTAGACCTTGTATCAATGCTTCATATTCAACAATATTATTTGTGCACTGAAATGAAAGTATGCAAGCTAACATTTTTTTCTCTCCTTCTGGATCGATTAAAACTCAACCTGCTCTTGCACCATCTTCTGATTTTGAGCCATCAAAGTATAGAGTCCAAAATGAATATTGTTTTGGAATTTGATTGCTAAGGTTAACGCACCTAGAAGTGTCTATTTGAGAGAATTTTTCAATTTGAAAAATAGCAGTGTTTGTTGAAAAAGGTGAAATCTGGGCATTTAATGATCCAAGAAATGATTTAGCTGAATAATTTCCAATAATATTATTGGTAAAAGCTACAGGTTCATTTGCTTCTTCTAGTTCGGTGACTGTATGTTTCATGAATTTTTCACGTTCAATTCTGATTTGATTTGGTTTTCCATTATATGGTAACCACATGTGTGACCAATCGGTAGCAAAATATCTATGTAACTTTTCAGACCAATCCCTGCTTAAAATAGGACCATGAAATTCAGGGATGTCTGTGACCAAAATATCAATTACTTGTAGTACATTTGGATTGGATGATAACCTAATAGATAGATACAAAATTTCTCCAATAACTTTGACTCTTATTCTATCCAATTGAACTATATGTACAACTGAATTTTGAGGAGTGATATTAAATTTTGTACACACTGTTCTTGGTATAATGTTTGAAGAAGCTCCTGAATCAATAAGATAGTTATGAACATTTTTGTTGAAAATCTCATAAGTCAAAAGTAAAGGAGGAGTGTGAGAAATAGATCTATCACCAATTAAAACAAGATTGTTGGTATTTACTTTGTTTCAGGATGATGGAGGTTTCGCCACTTCTTTAGAAGCTTGGGCTATAACTGGTGGTTGTATGGGATCTACAGGGATTTCTTGGAGTTCTCTAAGAAAAATTTTCTGTTGTTGTTTGAGTTTGGTCATTTCATGTAATGAAATATTTTCTTTGGTCTTTTTCATATCTTAAACTATATTATATTCCACTATATCTAAAACTATCAAAGTTTTAGAAGTTGTATTAGGATCTAATAAAATAGGATTTTTCTGAACAATTTTAGATTTTTTGGCTATTGTTTTCTCCTTGGTGGGGAGATATTTCTGTTTCCGATTTGATAGAGTTGAATCAGAAGAAGATTTACTTCTTGTAGGCAAAGGCATAGCTTCACTTTATTCCTCTTTGGGGAGAATGAAACCCCATAAACCATTCAATTCAACTTCTTCCTCAAACTCTAGTTCGTGTTCAGATGGTGAGGGATATTCAATATCTTGATCAAATTCATCATTCAAAATCACATTTGGAGGCTCAGATGTTGAAGAAGTATTTTTCTCAAATGGGCAAAATGATTTCTTAGGGGCTGAAGTTTCAGCAACCTGTTTCTTTATTTCAATCATGTCATTTTACATAGTCTTTAATAATTTTTGAATACGTTCAAGATCAAATGGATCTTTCGAGACTTTATTTTTAGAATCTTGACTAAAAGTCACTTTCTTGGATTTCCTGTCTTCTATCTCTGAAATTTTTTCTAATGCTAAGATTATTTTCTCTACAGCGAGAGCTTCTTTCATGTTTTCTAAGAGGGTAGCTTTAGCAACTCTATCTAGAAAAATAGCCATATTAGAAGGCAAAGAAGAAATATACCACTCTATTTGTACATCAACAGTAGGCTTGGAAGCAGTTGGAATTTTGTTTAATAACTTGTTAAATCTGGAGTTGAAATCTTTGATTCTTTCCCCTGAATTTGTTTTAAGATTGGAAAGAGAATTAATTAGGGATGCAACAATTCTATCATCTCCAAATTTTGCAAGAAAAGCTTGCTCAAAAATTCCCAATCGGCAATGGATCCTGCTGGAAGTGAAAAATACCAGGAACCTGCAGATCCTTGTAAAGTATAAGGAAACAATATGACTAAAATATCTTCATGAGAAACTCCATTAAGATTCATGGCCAACATAAAATTATTGATATGTACTTTCGCAGGAAGACCATCATCTGTATTATGTTTAGGTAACCATTTTTTTGGATGATTTGGAAGAGGATTTGGATTTTCTATCAATATAAAACCAGGATTCATCCAAGGTCGATTTCCCATAATTGGATTAGAAGTTTCTGAAGATACAAAAGTAGATCCAGAAGTAGGGGGAATGAATGAAGAACTTACAACTGGAACAATAAAACTTGTAATAGCACTGATTGTTTGAGTAGAGGAAATGGAAGACTGAGAAGATGTAGATTGAGTAAGAGGATATGAAGAAGTAACCAAAGGAAAATTTGATGTAATTTCAATTGTATATAACTTAGATCTAGATATAGAAACTTTTTTGTGAACAGATTGAACTGGAAATTCAAAACTTGGAATTCCAAGTTTCTCACTTTTGGATCTAGCTAATATACCAGTTTCTCTAAATAGAGTAACACTTTCTTCAGAAGCTTCCGGCTTAACAGGATTTTCAGCAGAAATATATATTCCTTCTAATTTTTGAATTAAAGACTAAAATTCAGGAGACTCAGGAGTGAATTCTGAAGCAGATGACTGTCGAGATACTTCAGGAGATGATGGAAAGGTTTCTACTATTTTCGGATTTTGAGTTGGTGATCTAGAATGTGATCAGGAAGTTGTATAATTATTTTGGGGTGATCGACTCTTATGAGAGCTTATATTTTTAGGTTTACATTTATATGCCATTCATAGTCGCCCTCCTTCTAGCGCCAAAAATTTTGAGGCCTCAGAAATATATGGCAACAACAAGGGGGATAACCACCTGGTCCGAACCTTAAGACAATTCCTTTTCCATTTGAGATAGTGGCTCTGATTGGGTATAATGGGACCAATTTCCCAGAGATGGGTTTTTGTTTGATTGTTGGGTTTCTCCGAAAGGATTTGCATGAAGAATTACTAATAACTAAAAAAAAATATTCTAAAATGAAAAACTTTGAATTAAGTCTAATTTAATCTAACCCGGGATAATGCTAATTTGATGCGATCTAGAATGATATTCGTTCAATCTGTGATGATTAAGATCATCAGAGATTTAATATAATTATTACTTTGTAAGATGATTCTCTTGAAAAATAGTTAATCAAAATAAAATGAGAAACATATTGCATATATTTGATGATTATATATAAAACAAACCAATTTCTATCTTTATATCGTACAATAGTGCAACTGTTATTTCAGATAAAAACAATTGATTTCATATATAATTCATGAAAGCTGGATTCATCACTAATATTCAAAATATAACTAGCATACACGATAATAGTACCAAATGTGTACTGTCCTATTCATATCATCAATGATAATAGGCCACATTCAACTCTTCTATCAGTAAGTCTTTCAAAGAATACAAAAGTGCATCAACAGTGATCAAAAAAATGATATATAACTAAAAAGGTTGTGTTCCATTATTTTATCAAGGCATCCACAAACTTACTTACAATTAAGAATTCTTTGCAAATGTTCTCAATAAAATTCTGGACCCTTCTCTAAATGCATGAGAAGGGTTTAAATACTAAACTAACTATAAACTAAAATTAAATTATTACAAAAATGTAGAGGAGGTTTCAATCAACCTTTCTCTAAAAGCTTAACTTAAAAAATAATCTAAGAATTTTAAACTAACAATCATAATTTTGTGAATCCTGCCCTTCTTTCTGAGTGTGATCACGAAGTTGACAAATATCTAGCAATGATTTAAGTTGAGCTAGCTATGATATCAGTGATCAAATATGTCCCCTGAAAATAGAATTTGATATTACTGACTTAGATCTTTTTGCTCAATCCGTAAGAGACTGAAAAGTTTGATGGTGATGGTAAGGTTTGATTAGAAAATTCCAGTAATTTTCCTAATCAAACTTATTAACTTTTTTGATCATTTCCTCTTGTGTATTTGCTCTATGTCTCCACTTTATTTCTACTTCTCTTGTTCCTAAAAACACATTAGACGTGTTTTCTTTAAGAAGTTTTTTTTTAAACAATGGATCACATATAGACTGAATAATCTCATTTGATTTCTTGGATGTCTTGGTTGCTGCTTTCTATGCTTGATTAATTTATTCTCTCCATTCTGCGAATAATAGTTCTTTGTGAAGCTTATCTATTTGTGGTAGATTATCTTGCTTTCTTGTTTCTGAAATTTTCCACTAAATGTGTTCTTCGATTTTATTTTCTAGTCTTTCACATTCCAGTTTCTGAATTTCTATTTGTTGAATCATTATCATCTTGGAATCAAAATAAGAATTAATCATATAAGCTTGGTGAAAAAACACTTCTTTTTCTTTCTTTAACATGGTGTTTACATCAAGTGCTTCTTTGATGAATTGTTCTAACTGTGGTTGACTCTGTAACTCAGCCATTTCTCTCTCCAGATGTGCTTGCTTTTCATTATGCCCTATATGATACTTTGATTTGAGGCTTTTAATATCTTCATGAAATTGGGTTGTGCTTATTTTGATCTGCTCAATGGACTAGGTTTTTTCTTCATTTAACAACTATTCTAATTCTTGTACTTTGGCTTCCTTTTGTTTCAACAATACTCTAACCTAAGTAGCTTTATCAACAGTAGCGGTGGCATATGCCCCTACATATTGTGATAACTTGGTTAGATGTTGAGTGGGATCATCTGAGGAATCCTTCTAAAGTACATCAACTAATTCATCTGTTGGTTTTGCAGTTGTTTCATCAATCCTTCTTCTTTTATTACTTTTAGCTACAGCCTTGTAGCTAGGATTGCAGAAAATATCTAATGAGAGAATATATTCAATCTATAGAACTATCTGATCTGTAGGGTAGGCTGGTATGATTTCTTTGTCATGCATTGCTGAAACTCTTTGTAGCAGATTGACAGTCTCAACTATTTTCTGTGAAGGTTTTGGTGTTTGGAAACTTGATGCTTGATCAGTATTGGGATTTTCTTTGGGAGTCTTTATTGCTTCAGAAAATTCTTCCCATTCATTCATTAGATATTTTACTTGAGATGGTTTGGAATAATATAACATGCTATGAATATGTTGAACTATTTCCGAATTTGACTTTGTACCATAGTTCCTTGTTTTCTCCAGCACTTCTATCTCTTGAATAATTTGGTCAATTTCTAAATTTTCTTTCTTAGGTTCAAATTCATTTTTAGATTGATCTGAATTATCAGACTTTTGTTGTGATTGACCTGATTCATTTTCAGATATATCTTTCATTTCATCATCCAGACTAACACTTGGAGTGTGTTTTTCATCTTCAATAGTCAACAAATTCAAAGGAACATTTTCTAGTCTCTTGTTTCTATATTCTTGAAAAGCTTCAACATCCTCTTCACTTAATTTACTAGAAACGTATTTGATAATATCAGAAAAATTTTCCATGCCTTGGAAGAAGTCATCAAATTCATCTGCTTCCTTTACAGAAGGCTTCATTTTTAACTCTACGATGTAATTTTTAATAACATCATTGGGATCATATAATATTCCTGGCATAAATGCCAATTTCAATAACTAAATCTTAGGAACCTATTTGAATGTGTGGCCAATATTAGCCAGAGAAAAGGTGCCGCACTATAGAGGGAAAGTAGGCCAAATAGTCATTTTACCATCCTTCAGCTATTTTGTGACACCATTGACAAGCTGGTAGGCTATTTCTTTTGAAAGTAATTTATCTGGAACATAGTCAGGTAAAACATGGGGAGGAGCATAACTCCCAAATACTCTAATATATGTGAAATTTTCTTTGGCAAACCATATAGCTACTGGAAGAATATCTACATTGGCTTCTTCAGAAACCCTAGGAGCCTTTTTATTGAAAATCATCTGATGTATGGGAAATATGAATTCATAGCAGATTTTATAGAAGTGTAAGTGGAACTTAGAATCCCAAAGTTCTTCGATGTAGATATGAATCGAGGTAGGGTTTTTGGTGGTCCATTTCAAACCCATGGTAGGAAAATTAGAAGTAAAACATATAGATTCCATGACATAGGTAGACATAAAAAGGAGGTATTTGTTTGAGTGAGACACTTCTTTTATTCCTATATTCAATAATATGATTGGCTATGTAATTAGATAAAATGTCTGCCCAATTTAAGATAGATGAATTGACGATTGTGTCAATTATGGGAACCCAATCTCTTGAAAATCTAGTACTATCAGGCTTGGAAAATATTCTACATAACATACCAGTGGCATAATAATAAGGATTAGGAATTTTTTCAATTGGGTACGTACCAGAATTATATTGCTTCATTTTCCCTTCATTGTCCTTCCATTCATGGATGACTTTGATAAGATATAGATGTTTTGAATTGAAAGTATACACATATTTATTGTTTTATTTATGCTATGGGTTGGTAGGTGATACATTGTTGCTAAATCATCTGCTTTGAAAGAACCTATAGTTTCTCCTCTCGCATTCTTGAAAATTGTATATTCAATGTTTAAGTGGTCAATTTCCCACTTAACCATGTCTGTATAAGGAAGAATATTTGGTCTCACAGCTATCCTGTGAATGTATGAGCATGCAACGTCAAAAAGGGTTGCATCAGAGGTAGAATCAGTGCCTGTTGCAGAAAAATTGTTTATCACCCTTGGTCCTTCATCTTCGAAGAGTTAATACATTTCCTCCAATGTCGAACTACCACAGTATTTGCTATAGAAAATGTATGAAAATAATGAAGACATATTTTTGTCTTCTATGGATGACGTTTGAGAAATTTCTTTGCCCATTTTGCTCATTTTGAACTTCTTCAATCCGGTAATTGGTTTCCTGAGAGCAAAGTGAATTTAACACACAAGGATTATTATGAGAGTAAATCAATCATTTACATCAAACACACATGAGAAGATGTCAATCTATCAATAATCTTTCATAATTCCTAATTTAATATTTCACACGGCTTCACACGTAAGATCTATCAATCGTTTTAAAGCCGTTAAGATCTTAAATTCCATTTGATATGACACAAGCTGTTTTCACACGATGAATTCATTTAATATGCAAATTGCAATCAGTCCTTATAATATTTCGTGATGCTTGACCCTTAAAGGCTGCAAAATGCGATTTGCGCAAATCGCAGATAGCAACTTTTATAGGATAGCGTTTGAGTATATATTATAAGTTGTGTGCAATGCGAATTGTGAAAAACTTAAAGTGACCACGATATAAAAAGATTTTATATTTCCTGCTTTATTTACTTTTCGGGTCTGCGGGTATTGCAACTTATATCATTTACTTCTTAAACCTTCATTGATTAAATAAATTGCGATGCAAAAAGGAAAATAAAATAAAACGGTGATTTGATGTTTTTACAAGGGTTTTTTTTATATATTTATTTCTTTGGAAAGGCTTTGAGTGCTTTCAAAATTAACATATTTTATGTTTTATAATTCTTTTTGAAATAATATATGTAATATGCGATGCGCTTTTCAGGAAAAATAGAAATTTTAATTTTCTAAGTTTTTTTATTTTAGGAAATTATAAAAATAATTTCCTATTTATTTCTAAAGGGTCCCTATTTATAATAAAATAAATGGGAGGTTGTTGTATAGCACAACATTAGGCTGAAGCTCAAGAGAGGAGAAGGTCAATTGGCAAGGACTTACAGTAATCCTCATCCAAGGAGGGCAAGGGTGCCTCTATCTCAACCTTCAATTTCACCTCCAAGAGAAGTAGAAGAAGACATAAGCATGTCTTTAAGGGAAGGAGAAATCCATGAAGATATTGATCCCAAAGAGGAAGAAAGGGTTTTTAGAAAAGCATTCCTTTATTTGACAGAAATGGTGAGAGTCCTTTATTATGAAAGGAATGAGAGACTAGAAGGACAAGGATCCAAACTTCACAAGGAAGGAGAAGGATCGTCAGGAGGAAATAATGATGAGGATAAATCCAAGAAGGGTAATGGAGGAAATGGAGACAGTAGAAAGTCTCCATCATCACCCTCATCTTCATCTTCATCTTTTTCAACCTGTACATCATCTTCAGTACATCATTTTGACAAAGTCAAGAACACGGGTAAAAGTCCTTTTCTTAAACTTGATGTTAAGTTTCAATTGTGAAAGTTTGATGGTGAAGTAAATGCAAAAAAGCTAGACAATTGGATTAGGAAATTAGATTTCTACTTGAGAATTAAAAATTTTCATGATGATGAAACTAAAATTCAACTAGCTTCATTGAGAATGGAAGGTGCAACTCTTGTTTGGTGGGAAGCCAAAACAAAGGAGGAGATCAAAAAATATGTTAAGATTATCTTGTCATGGTATGATTTCATTTCTACAATAAAGAAACAATTTTATTTGTTAGCTCACATGCAGAAATCCATAATGGATTCACAAAATTTCAAATATTTAAAAGGAAAAAATGTTCAAGTTTATACCCAAGAATTTAGAAGAAGAGACCTTTTACTAGGAATTCATTTTCATAGCCAAGACACTTTACTCAAGTATATAGGAGGTTTTCATACTTACCTAAGACATACCTTTCTCATGTTTAACCCTACAAGCTTAGATGAGTTTTTTGTTGAAGCCACATATTTAGAGGCAAGGGGTAAACAAAATTTAGATGGGAATGAGGAAAGTCAGTTTAAAGTCATATGGAAGAAAAAGAGAAATGAAAACTATAGAAAAGAGAAGGGAAAATTCTTCTGCAAACACTGTTCTAAAACAAGCCATGATGAGGGCCATTTTGGAAACTTCATCCAGAGTTGAAACTAGAAATTTTTAAAGCCAAAGATAAAGCCAAGGAGAAAGGCAAGATAGTTGGAATAGCTGAACAAGATCTAGGATTAGAATCAGGAGATGAAACATAAATCATAGCTATGCCGCTAAAGAACTTGAAGGGGAAAGAGATTGTACATGAACCCAATTCTAGTATTTCTAATTGTCACATAGAAGCTCCAAGTGAAGAGAAGAGAATTGAATTGTTTCATGTGAGGATCATTTCCAAACATACCAAGGTTGACACCCTATTTGACAGTAGGTCACAAGCGAACCTTATTTCTGAAGACTTAGTCAAGAAACTAAATCTTGAAACCATTCCACATCCTAAACCATATCCTCTTGGTTGTACTTGTAAGGATGCAAATTTACAGGTTTCAAAGAACTGCATGTTGCACTTTGCCATAACAAGACATTTTATTGACATGGTTGAATTAGTTGTTGTTCCACTTGATATTACATGTGTGGTGTTGGACAGTCCTTACTTGTATGACAGGAAAGCTATCTTCCATCGCCATGAGAACAAGTACCATTTATTTAATGATGGTGTAAGGGTCCTATAATAATAGGATTCATAATTTTGAATTGACTTTGATAATTCTTGTAAATATGTAAATACCTTTCTTTCTGCAAGTTGTTTTCCCACATTTTGAAAAATTGAAAATAATAAAAAGTCAAAAAGAGGGTAAAAGTCCTAAAAGAAAAAATCAAAGGACTTAGAAAAATATAAACCCCAAAAGAGAAAAGAGAAATAAGACCTGAAAGTGAGCAAGTCCAAATGACACTATTTTTATTTTTACTGCAAAGAATAATGATTATGTGCAAAGTGTCAAAATGCCATAATCCATGATCAGTTGAACAATTTAATCTTAACTTTTCATGTTTTCAATTTAATGTTTTAGATAGAGAATAAATATTTGTCAAACAATTTAAAATTGACAAATTAGTAGATAGGTAGATGATAATGAGAAGTTCAATAGTTTAATCTGAGCCCTCGAATGAAATAAGGTAGATTTAGATAGT